>JANXJH010038584.1:0-18503 GCA_027564575.1 Spilornis abbotti | reverse complement strand
TAGTCGGTTAGTGGCTTCTCTGTGTCACACATGGTGCACTTCTTAATCTCTGTCATGCTCAGGACTCTACCACACCTTCTAACCTGCCTCAACTGTGGTGTATGGTACACTCGTACTGGTGAGTAGATACCGACAATATCTTATACCCTCTTTTGAGGTTGCAAGAGCATTCTGAGTGTGGTAGAATGCCTGTAAGTGACGGTGAAGATAGGATAAAAGTATGTCTGTTTCAGAGAAGGTTTCAGTTGCTTTGCGTTGTCCTTCTTGTGCTCAGACGAAGCCCTGCCAAGATTTTTACAGGAACAAGCAGACGAAAACAGGTTATCAGTCTTGGTGTAAGTCATGTGACCTTGCTCGACGAAAGAATGCAGAGTTAGATCATTCTGTATATTCTTTGAATAGAAAGTTTCTTCGTGCTTCAGACTATGTTATTGCTCTCATAGAGACTGGTGACATTAAAACTCGCCAACAACTATGGAACTATTTACATGGTAGGACAGCAGACAAGTTGCGTTGGGTGGATGAGAGTGGTATTCTTTCTCCTTCCTTAACTAAGAAAGAAGTTACTGAGGCTTTATTAGAGTTGTCTGTAGGCGGGCTATCTGTCTCTACATCTAAAGCAACATCTAGACTTGTTCGTTGGACAGCGTTTCATTACGGTTCTTGGTTACAGGCTCAGCGAGAGTTGTTTAACGTAGAAGAGAAGAAGTTTTGGTACGCTTCAAAGGAAGACTTACAGGATTATCTTGTGTCGTTTGTAGAACAGCATTCCAGACTTCCTTTAAGACAAGAGTTTGATGGAGAGCACTATCCTTACTGGGAAGCATACTTCACTAGGTTTGGTTTTACCACATGGTCTGAGACTCTTGGGCAGTTGTTGAAAGATGTAGATTGTATTACTACTAAGCATGGTACTGGGTACAGATTTTTGCAAGATGGTGTGCTGTACTTATCAGCCCAAGAACTGGTGATTGGCAATATTTTAGAAAAGAATAATATTGTCTTTTATAAAGAAATTCCTTATGGAGATGGTAGTAAATATCTTTTTGACTTCTACTTGCCAGAATACAATGTTTACATTGAATATTATGGACTAGCAACTGCCGAGTACTTAAGTAGGATTAAGCAGAAACAATATCTTTACGGTAGTAGAGATGTTATTGAGATTTATAAGAATGAGCATACTGAGACTACGTTGGTTTCAGAGTTAAGGAAAAGAGGCATCACCTGTGAGTAGTAACTTCATTTTTACCCTGCCCGACACTTTTGTTGACGAGTATCGGGATAAGCCAACCACTTTTGGGTATAAGGATGCTGCGGGCACCTCTATGGGGGAGATTGTTTACGCTAGGACGTATTCTCGTCGTAATGAGGACGGTACAAAGGAACAGTGGGTAGATACCGTTCGTCGGGTTACGGAGTTTACTTTCTCTGTGCAGAAGAAGCATTGCCAGACTAACAAGCTTCCTTGGAACGGGCAGAAGGCGCTGTCTTCAGCAAAGCGTTTCTTTGATCGGCTGTACAATGTTAAGTTTACACCTCCTGGGCGAGGTCTATTCTCAGCTACTGAGCAGAACTTTCTTAAGCAGAACAGTGCCAGTCTAAATAACTGTACTTTTGTTTCCAGCTTGGAGATGACTAAGACAGACCCTGCTAAGCCTTATAAGTACGTTGCAGACATGTCTATGCTTGGTGTAGGTTGTGGGTTTGATACTCGTGGAGCCGATCTTGGTCTCACTGTTCACAAGCCTCTAGAAGAGACTTATGCTGTTGTTATTGAAGATTCGCGTGAGGGTTGGGTAGAGTCTATTGGCACTCTTATTAACACTTACTTGACAGAAGGCAAGAAAACACCTGTCTTTGATTACTCACTGATTCGTCCTGCTGGCGCGCCTCTGAAGACCTTTGGTGGCGTATCTGCTGGTTCAGCACCTTTAGAGAAGTTGCATGCAGACCTTACAAAGATTTTTACTTCTCGTGAAGGTGATGCAGTAGATTCTCGACTTATTACAGACATTATGAATCTTATTGGTGTTTGTGTAGTGTCTGGTAATGTTCGTCGGTCCGCTCTAGTCGCTCTAGGTTCAGCCGATGATGATGAGTTCATTAACCTGAAGGATTATGAGCGTTACCCAGAGCGTTCTGAGTTTGGTTGGATGAGCAATAACAGTGTTATTGTTAATGTCGGAGACGATCTTTCTGCTATTGCGGACGGTATTCGACGTAACGGAGAGCCTGGCGTTATGTGGCTAGACCAGGCTCGTGCTTATGGTCGCCTCACAGATGCACCAAATAACAAGGATTACCGTGTTTCTGGTGGTAACCCCTGCATGGAGATTATGTTAGAGTCCTATGAACTTTGTAACCTTTCTGAGGTCTATCTTAACAATATGGAGACTAAGGAAGAGTTCCTAGAGACTCTAAAATCTGCTTATCTTTATGCTAAGACTGTAGCACTCATGCCTACACATCACGAAGAGACTAACTCAGTCATGCTTCGTAATCGTCGCATTGGTCTTGGTCTAACAGGTATTGCTAACTTTGTTGATACTCACGGTCTTCCTATCCTGCGTGAGTGGATGGAAGAAGGTTATCAGGAAGTTCAGCGTCTAGACAAGGTTTATTCAGAGTGGCTTTGTGTTCGGGAGTCTATCAAGACAACGACAGTGAAGCCTTCCGGTTCCATCTCTATTCTTGGCGGCGCTTCACCGGGGGTACACTGGCAGAGTGGTTCAACTCACTTTATTCGGCGTATTGTGTTTTCTAAGGACGATCCAATGGTGGAGCAGTTTAGAAAGTCTGGATACACTATTGAAGAGTCTGCTTATACACCAGAGACTTCCGTTGTGGTAGAGTTTCCCATTAAGTCAGAAGCTAAGCGTTCAGAGCGTGAGGTTTCTATCTTTGAGAAGGTGCACCTAGCAGCAGAACTTCAGAATCTTTGGGCAGATAACTCAGTTTCTGTGACTATTTCCTTTGATCCAGAAACTGAAGGTCAGGATATTGAGAAGGTTCTTCGTATGTATGAAGGTAAGTTGAAGACCGTCTCAT
Organism: Spilornis abbotti; assembly: GCA_027564575.1. Classification (NCBI taxonomy): domain Eukaryota; kingdom Metazoa; phylum Chordata; class Aves; order Accipitriformes; family Accipitridae; genus Spilornis; species Spilornis abbotti. The sequence goes on along the minus strand of JANXJH010038584.1, from coordinate 15,452 downwards.
TCCTACCTATGGGTAATACTACTTATCCACAAATGCCTTATGAGTCTATTAGTGAAGATGAGTATGAAGAGCGTCGTGTTCTCATCTCCCCAGTTAACATGGCTCCTGTATACGGGTTAGAGGCAGACGATGCTGTAGGAGAGAACTACTGCTCCAATGATTCTTGCCTAGTTCCAGAGGTTCCAGCTGGATCAGATATTGAAGAGGAAGTAGCTCTGTGAGTGATGTAGAACTAGTAAAGTTTAGTGCAACGTGGTGCCGTCCTTGTGAGCGATATGCTCCTATCTTTAATGAGTTTGTTGAAGAGTCTGGCATTGAATCTCAGTCGTTTGATATCGATGAGAATACAGCAGAAGCTTCACGTTATGAAGTAAGTGGTGTTCCTACTACTATTCTTAGAGACAAGAATACCGGAGAAACTTTGAAGACTGCTACAGGTGCTCTTTCTAAGCCAGCACTGCGAAAGTTTGTTGCTCTAGACTGATTTTACTTAACACCCTCTGTGATACGGAGTAGTTATCACAGAGGGTGTTTTGTCTTACATTGACTTTGTTGTTACAGATGTGTTACGATACTATAATAAGCGCTATTTTCTTGCAATCTATTATTTAAGGATCATCTGTCATGAAGAAAGTTACCCCTTTATTCATTACACCTGTACTTTTTCTTGCTGCTTGTGGTGGAAGTTCAAACAGTGCATCTCCAACAGTAAGTACTTCATCTTCTGTTAGTTCATCCACAACTGCCCAGAAGCCTGTACAGACACCTAAGCCTACTCCATCTACGTCTCAGTCTCACAAGGTTTCTCGTAGCCAGGATCGTCAGGCTCTTTCAACAGTAAAGCCTTCTGTTACCAAGGCACCTGTCATTAGGAAAAAGGCTGAAGTTGCTGAAGTTAAGCCTTCTGCCTCAACTCGTGCAATTGTCAAGCCAAAGCCAGTTGCCCAGGCTTCCTCTAAGCCTGTCTACACGCCTAAGCCAACTACACATACCTCTGGTGTAGTTGCTCAGCCTAAGGTCACTCAGAGAAGCCTACAGACCTCTTCAACAGGTGGGGATGACTCCCGCTGGGACCGTATTGCTCAGTGTGAGTCTGGGGGTAACTGGTCTACCCGAACTGGTAACGGTTTTGAGGGGGGTCTACAGTTCGACCCCGGCACGTGGAATTCGTATGGTGGTGGCAAGTACTCTTCTTCAGCAGCAGGTGCTAGCCGAGAACAGCAGATTGAGATTGCCAAGAAGGTCCAGGCATCTCAGGGATGGGGTGCTTGGCCTGTTTGCAGTGCCCGATAATATTGCATAAGGAAACCCTGCCTCAAATCTCACGATGAGGCAGGGCTTTCTTTTATGTAAAAGGTTGTCAGTCTAGGTCAATCTTGTTGGTTACTGTTGTAATCTCCACAATAGCATATCGTAGAGCATCTGCGTATCCTTGGTCGTATTCAGTCATACTACTTTCTGATGCCTCAACAGAGAGGTTGTAGATGATGTTTTCGAGGTCTTGTGCAATCTGTGCCTTAGTAGTCATGGTTGAGACTCTAACCTATCTGTGATAACATGTCAACCATGAACTTGAGCGAACTAGAACAGGCTCTTGGTGAGCGTAAGATGCTCATCACACAGCAACAGGCAAAGAAGAGTCTGCTGGAAAAGCAAAAAACTGACTATGAAGAGCAGATTGTTTCTTCTAAGGAGACTCTAGGCATTCTAGATGAGGCCGTAGCTCTCATTGGTCAGTATGCTGACGTACGAGAGACTGAGGTACAGCAGAAGATTGAACAACTTGTTACTAATGGTCTGAGAACTGTCTTTGGTGAAGAGATGAAGTTCCTTGTGCAGCAAAAGGCTGTAGGGAAGAGAACTGAAATCAAGTTTAAGATTTTGTCTATTTACGATGGTGTGCCTGTAGAGACAGATATTCTTTCCGCTCGTGGTGGAGGTGTAGCAGCAGTCACAGGGTTTCTTCTGAGAGTCATTATGATTCTTCTAACTGGCAGTAGGCGAGTCCTCTTTTTGGATGAGACCTTTGCTCAGGTCAGTTCTGACTATCTTTCTAATGTGGCTTACTTGCTTGAAGACTTGTCACAAGAATACGGTTTCCAGTTTGTTCTTGTGAGCCACCGTACACAGGATATTGAAGACGTGAGTACGGCTGTCTACAAGGCTTCTATGACTGAGGGAAAGACGGTATACACAAAGATTTCATAGGGTGTCAAACACCTCTTTGGCGATACTATAGGTGTACTTTAACCTACGTCTAGAGGTAGATGCTTTATGAATTCTTTTGTCAAGGCTGTTCGTAGTGAGCCAGCGCTTATTTCCGGTGTTGTCCTTGCTGTCATTTCACTTGTTACTGCTTTTGGGCTAGACCTTAGCAAGGAACAGGTTGGTGCTATTATGGCCGTTGTTTCTGCTCTTCTAGCCATTGTTGTGCGTACACAAGTCACACCTTCCATTAACGTTTCTGCGGAGAAGGACAAGACTGGTACGGATATTGCTGGTGAGGCTGCTCCTGCCGAGATTCCAGAGAAGGCTCCTGTTGTTGTTACTGAAGATGTAACGGTTGCTGGTGCCCCCGTTGCTACGGATACTCTTCCTGTTGTTCCAGAGGCTACTGAGGGTGATATTCTTGGTGTCTCGTCTGTTGACGGGAGTGCTACCAAGTAATGGACGCAAAGACTCTAGCAAAGGCTATGGGTAACGTTTGTTCTTACAGTCGTTACGTTCAGTTAACGCCTCACGTTAATTTATTTCTTATTCGTATTGGTGCTAATACACCAGCACGTGCTGCTATGGCTCTAGCACAGGTTTGTGTTGAGTCTATGGGTCTACGTTACTTTGAAGAGATTGCTTCTGGTTCTGCTTATGAGGGTCGTAGAGACCTAGGTAACACTCAGGCCGGAGATGGTCGTCGTTTCAAGGGACATGGTCCTATTCAGGTTACTGGCCGAGCCAATCACGCTGCATGTGGTGCTTGGGCTTATAAGCAGGGTTACATTAATGATCCTAACATGTTTGTCAAGAATCCAGCCCTTCTTGCAACAGATGCGTACGGCTTTCTTGGTGCTGAGTGGTTCTTTGTTGTACATAATCTAAATGGCTTTGCTGACCGTCGAGATGTTCGTGGTGCTACTCGTACTATTAACGGTGGTTACAACGGTCTAGCGGCTCGTACTGCTGCCTATGCACGGTGTTCGGCTATGGGCAGTGCTATCCTTCCAGGTCCAGTTCAGGTTCTTGCTGATCCTACTCGCTGTGCTAAACTACAGAAGACGTTTAACGACATGTGGCTTAAGCCTAACAAGTGGACTATTCTTGCCGAGGATGGTATTCCAGGTCCAGCAACGGATCGTGTTATCAAGGCTTTCCAGAAGTGGAAGGGTCTAGAGCAAGATGGTATCCCCGGCCCGGCAACGCTTAGTGCTGTTCTTAGTACGTGGAAGGTGACTATTTGATGAGTCTACCTCAGATTCCTTTCATTGCGTCTCCAAACAAGACAACTGGACGAGTTAAAAAGATTCGTCTTGTTGTCATGCATACGATGGAAGCACCAGAAAATACGACAACTGCTGAGAATGTTGCTCGAAACTGGTTTTCTAAGTCACAGGCAGGGTCCAGCGCCCATTACTGTGTAGATTCTAACAGCATTGTTCAGTGTGTGAAGGAATCTGATACTGCTTGGCACGCTCCAAACGCTAATGCTGATGGTATTGGCATTGAACAGGCAGGTTATGCTGCACAGAGCAGCACTCAGTGGGCAGATGCTTATAGTGTTGCTGAGATTGATATGGCAGCACGTCTTCTTGCAGATGTGTGTACTCGTAATAACATTCCTATTGTAAAACTTACACCACAGCAGGTTCTTCAGGGTTCTCGTGGTATCTGTGGGCATTGGGATATTACAAAAGCATATAACCCAGGCGGTCACACTGATCCAGGGCCTAACTATCCTTGGGATACTCTTATCTCTAAGGCACGTCAGTACGCCGGTGTGACTACGACGACAGTTAAGCCAGCACAGCCTCAGTCTTCTGACGTATCTACATTTCCGCTTTTATCAGGTCACTGGTATGGTGTAGATGATGACACTATTTACTCGCATTCTGGTGTTCGTGCTTCAGATGCAGCAAATGTAAAGAAGATTCAGGCTAAGATTGGTGTCATAGCAGACGGTAAGTTTGGTCCAAATACCGCTGCAAAGGTTAAGTCATGGCAGCAGGCTCACAAACTTGTAGCAGACGCTAAGGTTGGACCACAGACGTGGAGAGGACTAGGTCTTTGATATGGACCCTTATGGTTTTAGTAATCCAAAGTTAGCGGCAGCACATCTTCTCGCATGTGTTGTTGATCTAGAAGCAATGGGTTGTGTTGCTCTAGAGTACCGTAAGTCTAGTCCTGGCTACCACAAGGCCGATTCATGGCATGGTAGGGTTGATGCTTATAGGAAGTATCATTTAGCAGCAGACATGAATCATGATGGTGCTGGTGACAAGGCTGAGCGTCAGTGGTTTATCAACTATGGTATTCCAGTAGCTAAAACGCACGGCCTAGCAATGTGTTGTGGCATTAATGGGTATGTCAAGGGTCACTCTGTTGGTGATGGTATGCACCTTCACCTAGATACTGGTGTGTGGACGACTTTTGGTGAGCGTGGAGAGATTGGGTATCATGCAGCATGGCATGGTAAGCCTACTGCTCCTGCATGGCCTGTTCGAGCCTTCCAGAAGCAGCACGGTCTAGTAGCAGATGGTATTGTTGGTCCAGACACAACCAAGGCGCTACAGAAGAGTGTAGGCGTGGCTCAGGACGGTTCCTGGGGTCCACTGACTACTAAGGCCATTCAGAAGAAGGTTAATACTACTCAGGATGGAATCTTGGGTCCAGATACGTTCTTTGGTATGGGTCTGCTGATTGAGAGTCACAAGCTGTAATCTAGAGTTGACAACTCTGTGTCTATAAGATAGAGTGCGTGTATGTTTAACAACAAGAAGAACGACTCAAACCCACCGGAAGAGCCTTCACCAGAAGCTATTTTTGCCAAGTTACAGGATAGTTTTTACGCTGAATCTTCTGACGAAGGTGAAAGTAAAGATATTTCTTTTGAAGAAGCAATCAAGGAACTGATTTCTGCTTACGTTAGTGAACGTAATGGAGAAGGTTCTCTTGTTTCCAAGTGGGCTATTCTTGCAGAAGTTGTTGATACTGATGATAGGTTTATGATTAACCTTGTGAGCGAGGACGTCACACCGTGGGAGTACATTGGCATGCTTCGTTCTGAGCAGAGTGTAATCGAGCTAGGTTATGCTTCTCGTATGAATGTCATGTCTGCCATTTCTCACGAAGAAGACGATGTAGAAGAGGACGACGAAGAGCAGGACTAGTGCTTGACAAGGCTCCCTATCTCGTGTAGAGTGATGTCATCACTACAAAGAACACGAGGTAGGGAGTTTTATTATGTCCAAGCACAAGCGTTGTACCAAGCGTCGTTTCCGTTCCGAGATTGACGCCAAGATTGTTCTGTCCAAGATTCAGTGGCAGGACAAGCCAACTCGTGATAAGGTTGAACAGCGTGTGTACCGTTGTAACATCTGCCGGGGCTACCATCTCACGTCTCAGCCTCAGCGTACTCAGATTAAGGCAGCAGCATGATTGACGTTCGAGAACTTTTCTCGCTAGAGGATTTGGCTAAGGCAGAGAAGGAAGGACTTGTCTCTACCAAGCCTCACTCAGATCGTATGTGTGCCATTATGTGTTACACGGCAAAGGCTGGGTACACAGAAGGTGCTTTTGATAATCCAGCAGTAAAGCATAGTCGAGGTCTGATTGTTGACTATAGTGGTGCTGTTGTAGCACGTCCTTGGTCCAAGTTCTTCAACTATGGACAGACTGGTGCAGATCAGATTGACCTAGATGAGCCAGTTACTGTTATGGACAAAGTCGATTCGAGCCTTGGAGTTTTGTACCCAGACGGAGAGGGTTACTCTATTGCTACTAAGGGTTCTTTTACGTCAGAGCAGGCTAAGCACGGCACTGCTGTGTGGAAGGCTAAGTACGAAGGAACTGTAAAGCCCTATCCAGGGTTTACTTTCTTGTTTGAGATTGTCTATAAGGAAAACAAGATTGTTGTAGATTACGGTGATCTAGATGATCTTATTCTTCTTGGAGCAGTAGAGACCGATACAGGTCTGTATTACTCTTCAGCAGTTGCCAAAGGGCTGTTGCTGTGGAATGGACCAACTGCTAAAGTATTTCCTTATAAGACTCTACGAGAAGCACTAGAGGCTCCATCACGGGAGAATGCCGAGGGGTTTGTCATCCTTGCATCAGATCACAAGCGTATGGTGAAGTACAAGTATGAGGATTATCTTTACCTGCACCGTATGGTGAGCAATCTCACGCCTCGAAGTGTTTGGGAACGTCTTTACAATAAGGAACTTGTTTCGGACATTGTTGGCTCATATCCTGATGAGTTTCAGGATGAAGTTAAGTCGTATATTGACAATATTCAGACTGATTTTAATGATCTGGTTTTTGAGATTGCTCTTGTGTATGATAGTATCAAGCACATTGAGGATCAGAAGGACTTTGCTCAAGAGGCTTTGAAGTACTCGTACAGCGCAGAGTTGTTCCAGACTAGACAGGGTAAGAACGTGTTTGAGTCTGTTATGAAGCGCATTAAGCCACCAGCAGTAGACAAGAGTTGAGAGAAGAAAGTGCCTAAGATTACAATCCTTAGCGGACTACCAGCAAGCGGCAAGTCTGAGTGGGCGTCACACCAGAACAAGCCTGTAGTGAGTCGTGATACTCTACGGGTGTTCCTTGGGAGTGAAGAGAAGACTGTTTTTGACCACAAGATAGAAGAGCGCATTACTAAGATGCAGCAGTCTTTGGTTAAGACATATCTTAACTCTGGCCTAGATGTTATCATTGATGACATGAATCTTCGCTCTAAGTATGTTACGGGATGGATTAAGTTTGCTCTAGAGCACAATGCTCAGGCAGAACTAAAGAAGTTCTGCATTCCTGTAGAGGATGCTGTTTACTGTAATAGTGAGCGTGCTAGAGGCGTACCAGAAGACCTCATTTACACCTTGGCTAGGAAGTTTACTAAGGGTGGGGAGCCTATAGTAGACTTTTCTACGTGCTACAACAATGCTTTGAAGAGTCGTCCTGTAGTTCATAAGCCTTACGCTCCAGATACATCTAAGCCTAAGGCTATCATTGTGGACCTAGATGGTACTCTTGCCCATAACAACTCAGGCCGTGGTTGGTACGCTTTGGATGATTCTTACTTTGAAGATGATGTAGATGAGTCTGTGCAGTTTGTTGCTCAGTCTTTCTATGGCAAAGGATACTCAATTATCTTTGTCTCAGGTCGGGACGAGCGTTGCCGAGAGGTAACAGAGCGTTGGCTGAAGCACAAGGTTGGTATCTACGATTACCATCTTTACATGCGTCCGGCTAAAGACAAGCGTCAAGACTCAGAAGTTAAGATGGAACTGTTTGATAAGCACATTCGTGATAAGTTTAACGTTGTTCTGGCTGTAGACGATAGGCGACAGGTAGTAGAAGCCTGGCGGTCAGTTGGTCTAAAGGTGTGGGCTGTCGCTGAAGGAGATTACTAGGATGGAAAATCTGGTACAAGTTATGCGTGAGTATGCTCAGGCTATTCGGAGTGATTGGTCTTCTATTGACGGCAGAGCACATAAGTTAGTCCTAGAAGGCTGGGCTGATCGACTAGAGTCTGGACAGGATTTTTCTAGTTTGCTGGACGCACGCGAGGACGCAAATGTTTGTCTAAGTGGTGGGGATCACTGGACTGATTACTGTGATGCAGATTGTGAAGCGTGGTGACATGAAGACTTGGGTTGTGACGACTAAGGATATTGAAGAACTTCTTCGTTTGTGCGACACTTTAGACGCTGAGGCTCTTCGTTCTGGTAAGGTTGAAGGTACTCTAGGAACATCTGTTATCTGGCACATCCTTTCAGGTAATAGTGCAGATACGTATATGGAAGGCTGAGCAAGATTGCCTCTAACTCTTGATTATAGACCTCGAACATTTACTGAGGTGGTGGGACAGACACACATCATCCCAGTACTTCGGGCTTTTGTTATTAAGGGGAATCCTCCACCGGCCCTTATTTTTTCTGGAAATTTCGGGAGCGGGAAGGGCCAGCCCTTATCTTCTAAGGTACTGACGCCTACAGGTTGGCGTTTAATGGGTGATCTAAAGGTGGGTGATTTTGTTATCGGAAAATCAGGAAACCCTGTTAAGGTGACTGGTGTTTTTGATCGTGGTGTACTGCCTACATACAGGGTTCATTTTTCAGATCATACTTCTTTAGTGGTAGATGGTGACCACCTTTGGAAGATTCAGACTATGAAGCAATGGATGCGTGGAAACTACCAAGTACAGAGTACACGTACTCTATTTGAGTACTATAACAATTTAGTGGCTTGCCCAGCTTCTATGAAAAATGTTCGTATTCCTTTGGTTGATCCTGTACAGTATCCAGAGAAGAGCTTACCGCTTGATCCATATGTGTTGGGCGCTCTTCTTGCAAATTCTGTTATGCATGGTAACTGTTGCTTAGTTACTAATGATGAGCATATTGCTCTGGAAGTTGCGCGTCGTCTTGAAGGGACTGGCATTACTTTAAGAGAGACTATCCCTAATCCTACTCGTAGGTGGATCGTTCGAGGCATTCGTCCTACAATTGCTTCTACGGGACTCAAGGACGTTCTTTCTGGTAAAAAGTTTATCCCAGAAGAATACTTTCATGCTTCTGAGCAACAGCGTAGGGATTTGCTTGCTGGTTTGTTAGACTGTGATGGAGGCGTTCGTTATCAGGAGAACAGAGGTCAAGCTCATTACTACACTACTTCGCATGCTTTAGCTGATGGTGTAGTAGCCCTTGTTGAGTCTTTGGGCGGCATCGTATCTAAGACTTTTGTTTCCAGGGTTTTGCCTACGGGACGAGAGTATGATGATATTGATGTTGCTATCAATCTTCCAGAGAATCCGTTTACATTGCCACGGAAGAAAGATTTGTGGAAACCGAGTAAGAAAAGAACACGAATCATTAAAAGTATTGTAGAAGAGCGTCCTCAACCTATTCGCTGTATTTCAGTAGATGCTGAAGATTCACTTTATGTTACAGAGCGTCATATTGTTACACATAATACAAGTGCTGCTCGCATCTACGCTGCTGCGCTTAACTGCCCTAATGTAGACCAAGGCAATCCTTGTGGAACGTGTAGTGTGTGTTCTTCTATTCGTAAGGACTCTTCCGACGCGGTCGTAGAGATTGATGCTGCCTCACGTAGTGGTGTTAATGACATTCGTTCTCTTAGAGAAATGTCTCTTTATGCACATTCTCTAGAGTGGCGTGTCATTATTATTGACGAAGTTCAAGCGCTGTCTCGTGATGCCTTTAGAGCCCTTCTGAAGATTCTAGAAGAGCCACCAGAGCGCACAACGTTCCTTCTCCTCACCACAGAGCCAGAAGACATTCCTAAGCCCGTACAATCGCGTTCTGTGACGTTTGAGTTCACTACTGTGCCTCTTGTGGAGGTGGCTAAGCGTCTGAAGGCTATTGCTGATGACATTGGCTTTGCTGTGAGTCCTGTCCTGTGTGCTCGTATTGCTCAGGTAACTAGTGGACATCTTCGTGATGCTGTCATGGAACTTGATAAGTGTTATCAAGTAGGCATTACTCAGGATGAAGAGTACATGTCTCTCAGTAACAGAGTAGATGTGTCTATGCAGATTCTTGCGTCCGCTGCTTATAATGACACGAAGAATGCTCTAGCACAGGTTGATGCATTCTTTAGTCATACTTCTGACTACAAGCGATTCCTGGATCAACTGTCTTCTGCTATTGTGTCTGTATCTCGTGCTTATGTTGGTGTGCCTTCTCCTGAAGGTGTTGTAGAACTAGCACATCTCATTAACAAGGATTCACTGACAGCGGCATACTCTATTATTTGGGATGCTTATAGTAAGACTAATACGTCACATAATCCTAAGATTACTGCTCAACTTGTTGTGCAAAACCTTGTGAATAACTTGGCTGCTTATAATCCCCCAGAAGCAGAAATCGCAGTTAAAATGCCCCAAGAGACGATACTATCAGATGATAGTCCTCTAAGTATTGAGGAAGCATTTGCTTTGCTAGAGTAAGGTAGTCAAGAGTGTCAGAAGAGGTTGAACGGTTCAAACCCGCTAGAGAACTTACTAAGGGAGAAGAAAAACTCTTTAGCCCTGATGGAATCAAACCTGCCTGGCAACCTTTGAAGTCAGAGCTTTTCACTAAGTTACAAGAAGAGCGTCCTGACTGTGATACCGTTACTCTTCTGACACTTGAACGCATCTCTTATATCTATGCTAAGATGCGTCAGATTGAGGCTGCTGGCACTACTGTGACAGATCAGAAAGAGTTCATGAAAATGTATAATGAACTTATTTCTGCTCTGAACAAGATTGATGAGAAACAGCAGTCTGTTGAGACTATGCGTGCAGAAGCCGTTCAGATGATGGTTGCTACACTGACTGAGGCTACAGCATCTCTCCCAGAAGCACAGCGGCAGGCCGTCATGTCTAAGTTCATGGGTGATGAGTGATGGCAGTTGATCCGAAGATGCAAGCACTCTTTCAGAAGACTCTGAAGGAGAAAGCTGGTGGTGTTGTTAAGCCTGTTGAAGGAATGTCTGAGACAGAGAAGCAACTCTGGGATATTTTTGAAGAAAAGCCTGTTCCACTAACTGAGTTCATCCAAGGTGAAGAGTACCTTAATCTTGGTGCTGATTTTACTCTATCTGAGATTCAGTATGACTTTGTTCGTCACATGGAGCAGATTCTTTTTCTTGACACATATGAGAAGATGAGTCAAGTATGGGGGACATACTGGACTGCTGAGCGTCGTGTCAACAACCTGGTTGCTGCTTGGGGTAAGGGTAGTGCTGCTCCTTATGAGCGTGTCTACGATGCTGAGACTGGTTTATGGCCTCGGTTAGATGAGATTGTAGAGACGTCTGTTGCTGCTGTATCTCCTGGTGGTGCTGTGCACTCTAAATCTATTACTATTGATCCTTTTGAAGAGGGTTATGGTAAGATGTTTCGGGTCACTACAGGAATGGGACGAAAGATTGACGTATGGGAAGGGCATAAGTTCTATACTGATAAGTCGTCTGAAGGTGCTGCTTTCTGTCCTGTATGGAAGCCGCTAAAGGACTTAAAGGTTAAGGACAAGATTGCCCTCGCTACGTATGTTCCAGAGCCTACTAATCCTATTGAGATTCCAGATGAGCATTTAGAACTTCTTGCTTTTTTTGTTGCTAGCGGAAACAGAAAAAACTTTTATGGTGCCTTAAGTGTTAAGAAGAAAGAGCATGTAAAGACAGAATCTAGGATTCTGGAACTACTTGAAAAATATTTTCCTGGTGAGTATACTACAACTACGACTGATGAAATCAATCATACTAAGCATCCTCGGCCTGCTTATGTTTTGTCTGACAAGGCTAAAGAGTCTTTCTTAAAACCTTATGGTCTTAGTGAGGAAGATGAGCCAGAGACTCGCAGACTTCCAGAGTTTGTTTATCGTCTAAATGATAGGCAGCTGAAACTTTTTGTTTCCCGGTTTACTGATGTATCTGGTTGGGTGGCTAGTCCTGATGTAAGTATGCCTGATATTGGTTGGATGTTTGTTTCCGAGGGTTTTGCTAGAGACTTCAGTGACTTACTTCTTCGTTTTGGTGTTTTTTCTAGTATTCGCTATGTAAGTAAGACAGAGAAATGGCTCGTTCGAGCACGTAAACTGAGTGAGTGTAGTAAACTTGCTAAACAACTGTCTCTTCTGGATAAGCAAGATCAAGTAGAGCGGCTTCTGAGCAAGGCTCGGGTAAAACTAACGACTACTCCTAGAAACAACAAGTTTGGTGATATCTTCTGGGATAACATTAAGTCGATTGAGCCATTGGGTGAAGATGTTTACTGGTCCATGACAGTAGACAAGTATCATAGTTACATTACTTCTGGCGGTATTGTCAACTGCAACTCTGGCAAGAACCAGACTGTTGTTATTGCCTTTGCTAGGATTGCTTATCTGCTACTTTGCCTTCGTGATCCTCAGAAGTATTACAGATTGGCTTCTAACTCATTCATTCACATGATGAACGTTGCTCTTTCTGCACCACAAGCTCACAGAGCCTTCTTCAAGCCTATGCGTGAGTTGTTCATTTCTGCTCCGTGGTTTGCAGACAAGTTTGCTGAAGACACACCTCCTGGACCACAGGCTACGACGATTCGTTTGAAGAAACGTATTGAACTTATCTCTGGTCATTCACAGGCAGATTCTCAGGAAGGTAACAACCTCATTGCTGCTGTAGCAGACGAGATTGCAGGCTTTCCAATCAACCCTGTCAGTGGTAGTGAGAAAGCACCTATGAAGACCGCAGACGGCATTCTAAAGATGCTTCAGACCTCCGCCCTAACGCGATTCCCTGAAACGTATAAACTCGCTCAGATTTCCTTCGCTCGGTATCAGGGCGATCCTATTATGACTGCTCTTCAAGAAGCTGATGATGACTTCAAGGAAAATGGAGATGAGTCTACTTACTACAAGAGTGGTCCTTACTCTACGTGGGAAGTAAACCCAAACTATCGTCGTAACTTTGAGTTTATAGATATTCCTCAAAGTGATAAGCCTGTTCCTAATGTTGCTGGCATTATCAGTAACTACAAGAAGAAACCAGCCTTCTCTCGTGGTTATTATGAGTGTAAGCCTGAAGCATCTGAGAATGCTTACTTCAAGGATCGTGCTAAGGTGGAACAGTCTTTTCAAAGAGAAGAGCCTATACCTCCTTTGACTGTTTCTTATTATTTTGGTAAGGATGAAGACGATCCAAATGAGAAGTATGCTTCTTGGCAGGTACACTACACATTTAGTGAATCATTGAGACCTGTTCCTGGTGCTGTCTATGCTATTCATGCTGACATGGCTCTGAAAGAAGACCGTGCAGGTATTGCCATGTGTCATATTGAGAAGTATAAGGAGATTGAGACTTCTGACGTACATGGTGAGGATCGTGAAGAGTATCGTCCAGTAGTCAAGATGGATTTTGCTACTGCTTATGAGTATGATGCTTCTGCTGTTGATCCAGAAGGTAACTCTGTGCCTCGTGAGATTCAGATGCGCTGGTTCCGTAAACTAGTCCATGAACTGTCTTCTAGAGGGTTTGAGATTGGTAGTGTGACACAGGATTCCTATGGATCGTTGGATTCTATTCAGATCATGGAATCATGGGGTTATAACTCACACAGACTGAGTGCTGACATTGTTTCTACACAGGTGTGGTTGACTTTACGTGACCTTATCTATGACGGTAGGTTTAATGGATATAAGCATAAACTTCTCATGGATGAGATGTTGAGTGTAGAGAAGACCCCTAAGGGTAAGATTGACCACCCCGCCGGAAAATCGAAGGATTTGCTTGATGCAGTAGCCTGTTCTGCTACGATGGCTGTTGAGTGTGGAGGGTCCGAAGAGGAACAAGGCGAAAATATAACAGACGCTAGTGCATTTAGTATCGGTGCTGCCGTGGATGATAGTTTTGGTGTTTTTGGTTCAGGTTATAACGACTTTTCTACAGGCGCAGGATTCTTTTAAGATTAAGGTAAATGATTTATGGGTGACTTAGACAGCAACGGCTTCCCACAGGATTGGCAACGTCCTGCTGAAGAGCCTATCCAAAAGCCTGATCGGTCTGAAGATCATGTTCAGATGGGTATTGCTTCTGATTTTCCTGTAACGTCTTTTTCTGACTTTGCTTGGGGTCAGAAGAATCCACAGCGTGACGGTGTGTTCCTCCTTGGTAAAGACCGTCATTCTGTTCCCCTAGAGAAACTACGAGAGATGCGTCGTAGAGACACGCAGACTCGTTCTCTTCTACGTCTTTTCAGCATGCCTATTGAATCTTGCCTTAAAGAAGGTAAGTGGGTTAAGGCTCCTTGGGTTGAAGATGGTGATGACGAAGTAGATTTCGCTAATGCTATGTTTCGTACGCCTAAGCAAGCTGGTGGTATGGAAGTTCCTCTAGAACTTATCCTTAAGCAGACTCTTCTTGCTGTGATTGAAGGATTTGCTGCCTTTGAGGAAGTTTATCAGTACAACAAGGTCGGCCCAATGAAGGGTAAGTGGTCTCTAGCAAGCCTAGACTACCGAGACAGCCGTACAGTCAATATCCTTGTAGACAAGTGGGGTAAGTACGCAGGTATTCGCCAGCAAGCACGTAAGCCTGATGGTACTCTTCTTGATGTTCAGATTCCTAAAGATAAGACTATTCTTTATACAGTAGGTGCTGAAGAAAACCCTTATGTTGGTGTCTCTATGTTTGAGACAGCATGGTTCCACTATGACACGAAGGTAAAACTTTATTACCTATCGTCTAAGGCGGCTCAGTTCGCTGCTGTACCTGGTCGTATTGGTACGTATCCTCAGACTGCATCTCCTGCTAAGCGTGCTGCTTTTGCTCAGGCTATCAAGGACTTTGCTTCTAATGCCTCTATGATGATTCCTGAAGGCTATAAGGTAGATGCTTTCCAGACCTCAACAGGGTTTGACTTCATTAAACTTATTGAGCATCATTCTCACATGCAGGCTAAGTCTGTTCTTCTTCAGTTTATGGATAATGATAACCGTCTTGCTGTGATTGACAATGGTGGACAGGACGCCTCTGCTGATATGTTCGTGCAGGGCCTCATGTCCATCATGAACTCTATTGCACAACTCTGGACTACACAACTTATGCCTAAGTTCATTGACTGGAACTTTGGCTCTGGTAAGTATCCTATTTGGCAGTTTGGTGAACTAACTGACTCTGCTCGTGGTGCTATTGAGACAGCCTTTACGACAATGGTTACGAGTTCTACTCTTAACTCTACGCCTGAGTTTTTCCGTTCTATTGAGAAGAACATGGCTGCTCGCCTCAACCTTGATATTGATTACAAGGAGATTGAGAAGCGAGAAGAAGAGGCTGCTGAGAAGGCTGCTGAGCTTGCTAAGGCAGAAGCAGATGCTCTTGAAGCACAGGAGAAGGCCAACAACATCATCCAAGACCCAAGCACTGATCCTAAGGCTCAGAAGATGGGTGCTGATCAAGCAACTCCTGGTGATGCTGCCGGTCCTGACTTAGGCTCTCAGAATGCTCCTGGTATTGGTGAAACGCCAACAGAGGCACAGGCTACTACAACGGGTAGTACTCCTAACCCAACTGCTGCCATGTCTCGGTTCCAGGATGAACTAGATGAACTAGTTAATCTCGCTGCTGAGCTAGAGTACGTTACAGGTAACTCACCACTTTACGAGTATGATGAGTTTATTGACGCTGTTCCAGAGGAAGAGGAATCTGCTACAGATGATGAACAGGTACAGGAATAGAAAAAGAGAACA
>JANXJH010038302.1:0-18839 GCA_027564575.1 Spilornis abbotti | reverse complement strand
CCCCATCGCCATAGAACACGCCCCAGACCTACATCAAACATCTCTTCAAAAGTGTCCGACATATCAGAAAAACAGAGTAAATATCTGTCGCAGAGAAGATTGGGCCGTTCCGATTGAGGGAGAGTAGCCAGCAGCCTTTTCAGACCATCAAAATCTTCACCAAAATTGAACCGATCCGCAGGGTAGAGGAGAGGCAAGCCTTCTTCGGGACTTGGGCAAATGTCAGGCAAGACCCAAAGAAAATTCCGTCCGTTGGCGAGTATCAAGTTCCGGCGATCCAGAGAGGTTTTCTGAGTAAGGAACTTGTAGAAGAATTCCGGACCCATGCTAGCTAAGGCGGGCAGGATCTCGTTTGCGCGAACTGCAAGATCAGTAGCGTCCCATTGTCTGCAGCCTGCAGGAAACTGAAAATCCTTTGGGAGTGATCTCATCTCGACTTGACCATACTGCGCGAGCTTCTCTGCGATTTCATTGTATGGTTCGGTGTATTTCTCCTGGATATATTGGGATACGCAGCCAAGTCCTGCAACCTCCCATGGAGCCATTGTGCCATAAAATACACGCCAGGCTTCTTCCATGGTGAAGGTTTTACCGTTCCAATCGTCTCTCTTTCCGACATTGCATTCATGCACAGGGAGTTCAATGGGCCCGAAGATGTTCGCAAAAATTTGCAGTCGATAGAAGCCCCGCAGCCAGCGCACCTTCTCAGTCTTTGATAGACGTAGAGGTAGAATCTCATCGTGCCATTTAGTCTGGTCCATCCACCCCGGACAAGGAGCACAAGAGCAATGGTCATTCAGAAGAAAAATCGCGGTTCGATGCAGATCGAATAGCTGGATGGTCTCGTCGATGTTGATCGGAATATCAGGGATTTCATCGCTTCGGCGCCTAGTATCGAGGAGCGAAATGATGCTCTCCTTGTTGGATGGCAGAGAGGCATGAAGTCCTTTCGAGCGGATGGCAGTAATTGCGTCGGGGACATCTACAAGACCATTATATTCCTTGAGAAGTAAACCCCGAAGAAGCTCGCCCCTGACAGGCCGATATGCTTGGTGGTACGCTGGCGATGCAAGAACAAGTGCTCGAAGAGAAGGTAGGTCCGAGATGCTGGACAAGATAAGAATGCGCAGCTCTACTGGCAGCGCTTCAAGTGGGAAATTGTCCTTTGATGGGGTCAGTAATTGGTATCTGAATAATACAATAGCAGCAAACTCACCATGATCGAGGCGCATTGAGGGATGAAGGAAAGAGGAATCGTAACTGAACTTGGCCGTGGTGCTCGAAGAGGGGAAACCTGGTGAGTGACTTATGAATTTATTTACATATCTCTAACAACATATCATCATACACCTAAGGCTGGCCTAAGCCATTTTTACATGCTCCAAATTCCTGGCTGGTTGACCATGTCTATTTATTTATACTCTTCGAATAGGAATATTTTCCTTATATCAAGCATGTCAATACAGCGGGCCTCACAAAGACGCCCAAGTTCAACAGTCTTTGATATTTGATGTAAATTTATTACCACCTGAAGTGCTGTATTGCATGTAGCAATGCTTGGTGCATCTTATCCTATCTGGTTGATAGTTTATAATCCATCGGCGAACTCCATTCGAGGATCATCAATCAGGACATAATCAGATGAAAACCAAACACATCAGACGAAACAAACAGTCAACAAACCATCGTCAGGAAGTTAGTTGACTTGACTAGGATGTGTATGTGGATACATATACACACCAGATGGAGACAGGAAGATGAGGATGATAATCAGCTTGAAGGCTATCTAGCTATCTAAAGAAAAGAATGGGAAAGGAGAAGGAGCGGAAACCCAGAAAAATAAGGGGCCATATTAGATGGTGGAATGTTGTATGTAACTCACATCACCAGGACATTCACAATCCTGTTGATTTATTACTTCTGTCAACTCCTCTTTCCGTTCTGGCTGCATTCTGGCTGCATTCCTGCTGCACTCCCACTGCATGACAATAGAGCGTCAAATGGTCCCATTCTCGTTGATCTAGGCACGTTATCGTGGCAGGTTTTGGCCTCGGCCTGGCTCAACTGAGCTCTATAAGCCAAAACGCATCCACTGGCCATGTGTTGATTTGACCGCTCTTTTAGAATCGATCACCGGGCAAGATTCTGTGATGCACAGATATGTGAATGCCGTAGCAGAGCATTCAACACGGTGAGAGCCAGATGCCAACATGGCGCCATTTCTTTCCACCTTGCCTCCGCCATCTCAGCAGTAGAGATATGAAATCCGGGACAGGAGCGATACAACCCGGCATTCTTGCCTTCGGCATACGGCCTATCCTAGAGTCAGACAACAACAGTAACAAGTCTTTTCAATAGCACTTATCGCCTTGACCCAAGGCCCCATTTTCATAACTCAGTTTAGCCAGACACTATCAAATTCAAAATGTATCACAGTGGTATGTCGCCTCCACAGCAGTTCTATGTCCCGTGCTAACCCCCGGTCCAGCTCTTGTGGTCCATAAGTCGGAGGACACAATCGGTTCCTACACGGTAAAACAGCTTCGTAGCAGTGATGATATATCCGACACACGCCGTGCACGGAGAAATACTCACCTGCCGCTTCGGGCCACGGTTGGTGGATTTACGGTATGGTTCATTTCAGGCCCATCTATAAGGAAACCAACTAAGCATGGCTGACTGTCACATAGATCTCGGGTTTCATCGATACGGTGTCCCTAGAAGCAACCATGGCTGTTGACATTGTTGGTGTCAACCTAGGGCTTTTTGATGGGAATGCAAACCGGGGATTTCGGATCAATATTGATCTTGAGCTGTTCAAAGGTAGCATTGAGCTTGATGTGAGCCCCTTTGATGAGATATGGCTTCATATCAGTCCATCTCACAACGTCAAGCATCTTAAGGACACAAGGGATCAGGCTTCTTCTACACATCTGGGAAACTTGCCAAGCATTACTTGGGCTTCGTAATGTGTTGGAGAGATGGGAGACTGGATTGGAAGAGAATCATGTGATATTGCTTATCTTGAGTTTTATGGACATGAAAATTCATAAATGCAATTGGTCTTGTCTACGCATAAGTTCAGACATTCTAAAAATGCATACGACCCGGAAAATCCCATCTCTTTAGCTAAAGACGTGATCGAATGAATGTGTTGGGCTTCTTCTGCCACCCATAACAGTTGTTGTTGGTAGCAGCCAGGGATGCCACATGGTCGTACATATCATACCTATATAGTTCGTCAGCTTGTTTTCGAATCTCATATCGACAAAAGACAACCACATACTCATTAACTTCTTCAATGGTCAGTTTCTGGCTCTCGTTGGCCACCTTGTACAATTTGCTCTTCTCCTGCGAAGAAAACCCGATTCTCTCGGACAGATTCTCTCGAGCTCGCGCACTCGCTGCTTGGACCTTGCTTGCTCGTGGTTTTCGGACTTGCTCGTACAGCTTCAATCCTGCCTCCACGTCATTGGTGTACGTGTATAATGGCCCAAAGATAATCCCCAATGCAGCAGCATCCTCAATAGCTTGACATGCCCCCTGGCTCTGATCCGGTAGCATTGGATGCGCCGCGTCTCCCAAAATACAGATGTTGCCCTTCGTCCAATACGGGTACGGACTATGGACGTAGAGATTCCATGGCTTGAAATCGATCGCGTGGCTAAATAGCGCACGCATGGTTGGGTTGAGCTTCGGGAAGGGCGCCAATAGTTGCTCGTGGGTTCCTGACAAGTTCCAGCCTTCCTCCGAGGGACAGCATTGGGAGATAGGAAAGAATGTGTAGAAAGAATGGACCTCGCCATTGCGACAGGCGGCCGCGATGATTTTTTCTAGCCCTTGGCCTCCCCAGTACTCGAGGGCGTTTCTGGGAGGCATGGGGAGTCCGAGTCGTTGCATTTCTGATGTCTGGATTATCCCGTGGTAGGAGGTTGATGTCGCGCGCTTTCGCTCCGGGAAGAGTCCTAATGCCCGACGTACTGCGGACTGTATAAGTATTATTGATTAGCATATGCGTCTTCCCCCGAGTATTATACATGTGTCAACTCACCCCGATACCGTCGGCTCCAACAACCAAATCATGAATGGCAGTGACGCCGTTGGCAAAAGTGACTCTTCCCGTGTCATATTCCGCGCCTACACAGGCATGATGAAGTCGAAGTGTAGCAGGCTGTCCTTTCCCAGGCCCAATAGCACACTCCATTAACATGTTATGCATATCCATCCGGTAGAGATTGTAATATGCCTGAATCGTAAGCAAGAACCAGGTCAACAGCGCTTCAACGACTTACGTGACCCCATTTATCCACATAATCAGAGAGGTCAACAACATCCTGGACCTCGTCTGTCTCCAAGTCGTGCCTTATAAGCTGCTCGATGATCACAGGCTTCCCCCGGGAAATGTCTGTATCCCATTCTTCCAGCCATCGGCTTCCGTTTGCACCGCAGCTGATTGACGAGCCTGAATCGCCTTCGTAGTCTGCTCGTTCATAGATGGTGACTCTGTGGCCGGCTCGTCGGAGGGAGATGGCAGTTGCCAGTCCTCCTACAGGTTAGTTAGCAGGTGAATCGATTACCAGGAAGATAGAAAAAGCAATCACTGACCAAGTCCACCCCCAATCACACCGACATTGAGCTGCCGCCACCGGGGTGATTCATCGGTATCCATATCAACCAAGCGAGTCCAAGGCAGGGCGATGGAAATGGAAGAATTCCGTGATGGTTAATATGCAAATGGTATATAGACTTGAGGCCGGGCAAATTAATGGAACCCACAAAGAACAAACGCTTTTTTTTAATTGAAGCTCACCGTACCGGTAGCCCTAACAACAGATTACACATCCGACCTCGACACTCCCTTCCAAGGACAATTGTATGGTTTTTTAAGAGGGCATGTTGGCCTTGCTTCCATCCCGTTGATTTACCATGCACAGTGATAGTATGGTAGGGATGCAATGCAGGCGCTAACATGCAGAGTAACACACCTGCAGAAGGGTTTCATACCAGCTGTGAGTGGCTGCAGGATATCGTATTGCTTTCTAAAGAACTAATACGAGTCATGCAAGACGCGCTAAAAGTTTACAACAACTGGTATTTCCTACAATGCTGACTTTACACAAGCCACGGGCCAGCTGAGCCTAGCTAGTTGGTAGTTACTGGGTATTTTGGTGGGTGATTACGTGAATAGCTCCTGTTGTACTCCGTACTCTACTTCATATATCCGTATTTTAATGCTCATAAATTGAGCATATATAGAATGGTTTTCGTTGTTCCCATTTTTCTCTTTTACATCTGAATCATCATGGCTTTCGTCTGCTGCACTATGTCGAAAATATACAACGCCGCATCGATTGTTCATCTCAACACAAGTTGATGTATATAACATTGAAAAGCAAGGCTCTCTGAACACAATACCAAAAGCATAAAACCAACTTATAACAAATCATAATCTTCAGTAAAAACCCATGACCAAAACACCTGAACACACCATTGCATTTGCCGTCTCATATCCACTAAATCCACATGCTGCCAACCAGGAAAGTTCAAGATAGAATCAGACTATATAGGTCAGCTAAGCCAACTCTAGAAGGTCCAAAAACAGCGAGTTACTCACCAACTTCCCAAAGACTATCTTCGGCCAAAATCTTAACAGCCCCCTCCGCCCTGCTGACCCTGCTGGCCTGCGGCGTTCACATGTTGCGAAACCCGATGCTGGATGTTTTGCACCGCGGTATTCGCCGCATTGCTATTCGGAAACTCCTGGGTTTGCTGAATGGTAATCAAGTTAGGAGCGTGCCTGCTCCGGGCCGCTCGAAATTGTCCGTCAGACCACCCGTGGACTCCGTTCAAGACGAGGTCTGCGTGCTCGTCTGGGATAGTTCCGCCGTTCTTGGTGACGCGGTCACCGACGCCTCCGCCTGTAATCTTTGCTGCGTAGTTTATTCTCACTGAAAGGACGTTGGTGACCAGTGCGAGGATTCCGAGGAGTAGGAAGAGAGAATTCTTGAAGAAGATTGCCATGGTGGATAGCTCTTTGAGGTGTCAGTAATAAACTTGAGTACTGGTGATGAAAGATTGGAACCACGCACCGAGTCTTGAATATTGTTTGAAGAGTTGAAAAGTGAATAGGAATTTGTTTTGAAGAGAAGAAGCTGTTGACTGTAGAAAGCTGGATTGATTGATTTGTTGATAGGAACTTGAACTGGAAATGTGAAGCTATTTATCGTTGAGATGAAGCCTGCAATAGATGCCCCAAAGGTCAAAGAATAAAAATATCACTGCAGCCCCCGCCAAATCCCAATTTTATGGGGGGCCGAAGGATTGGCTATGCCGATCATGCTGCCAACCTGTCAAGCGATCAGATCTCAAAGATGCCGCACAGTTCCCCTCCAGTTTGGGGGCCTGTCAATCCGGTCCATGGTGTGTTATAAATAGACCAAGATCTGCGATTTGTTAGAGCAATGCCCCTCGATCAAGATTTGATATCCGGCTTGAGAGAGAAAACAAGAAGCCAAGGTGTCATCCTTGAAGCTACTCCTGCAGAAGCGGAGGTTGCTGACTTTGACAAGGACCGAATTATGCTCCAGCCTCCGTGGCCGTCACCGTCCGCCCGCCCCCGCGCTCCGCCCCGCCCGGATCTGGGTCCTGGGGCTGGCCCCGCCCCGCCCGGCCCAATCCGCCCCCGAGGCTGAACCGCCACCACACAGCCACCGAGGCAGACAGTGATCAGGGCAGTAACTGCTAACTTGAAGGGTCATGAAAGGTACAGACCAGCTCTCAAGTTATCCTAACGAAGACTTTCCATAATGTGTCCCCGCTGTTGAAAATTTTCCCACCCCATCTTCTATCACAGACCGAATCTTGCCAACATCAATCAATCAACAACCAGGCACGAACTATGGCCACAACTACATTTCCTCATTTCCGAAATCTCCCTCGAGAGCTGCGCGACCAAATCTGGAATGACGCTTTGCCCGAAAAAGACAAGCCTGCTCTATATCCCTGGAAAAAAGGGTGCTGGTGCCCCCGACGTCTACAGAAATCCGACCCAGGATGGGAACCCAACGAGGACCTGAATCTGCGACTCGATTTCTGCCATGATCTGCTAGATCACGTTCAGGTTGAGGTACCGCTATTCTCCGTGAACCGGGAGGCCCGTCGAGCTGCCTTGGCCTGGATGCGCAAACAGAACATTACACTACGCTTTCGCAAGGATAAACAGTGTTGGGTCTTTACGCGCCCCTTTGACCCAACGATGGACGCGCTGTATATTTCAATGGATGATATCGGTGGGTTCTGTATCGAGCCTATTGATCGGCTGGATGAACCGGACATTTTTGGCCAGAGTGTTTTTGTTGCTACAGATGTTACGCGAATTGCTGTCCCTACTGCATTATTCCAAGATGATGTTTCTTCCTTGCCTGAGCTTTTTGAGTGGTACTCTGTTCTCAAAAGATTATTTGTGGTCGTCGACCCGCAGCCATGTTGGGAGGATTACGATAGGCAGCAGGTGCAGGGGCAACGTTGGGAAGTTAAGCAGACACTGGGGAGAATCTTTGTCTACAATCACAGCAATAGACGCTTTGACTCGCATGATGGAGACGGTGAAGCTGCCGGCGATGAGACGTTATACAGACAGGTAGAAGAGGCCAGTGGATATCTCGGTGAAATGGCTGCCAGGAACAAAAGTGACGACCTTGAGATTCGGCCTGTTTTGGCTTCCAGGAGGTGAATAAGTGCTAGTTATTCGGTTCATTCGTGTTTTGTTTTTTTTTTTTTTTTTTTTTTTTTCCTTCAAGATATTAATGTCAGGTGAGATCGCTTTTTCATCATCATTAGCTATTCAAACTTTAACTCTTCCCATCCTAGTACTAGCACTTCACTACATGTTCTATTCCGGCTCGTCCGCTGCAGTACTTTCTCCTACAAGAACTGAAACTTCGAGCACCATACTGCCATCTCGATGCCGGAAATGACGACAGCAGGGCCTACTGGTGCCAGAGACAGGGAGGGCCTGTTAGCACAACTGGGAGAAGCGCTGCAGAAAACCACTGTACCCGCGTCCTTCTGGGCGTGCTTGAGAATATCAGATCTCGAAGCGCTGGAGCGTCTAGTTGAACAGGCCCGTATGGCCCCAGACATGTGTGCGCTGCTCTTGCACAACTGCTATACAATACCCAGGTTATGGATGCAGATCAATTTCAATGATGAAGGAAGTGCACTAACCACCACATAGTCAGCATCATCTAACCATTCATCATCTGATAAGGAAGCTCCTCATTCGATGTCTGAGGAAGGCAGGCCGGAAAAGCGTGATAATGGAACATGTGTTATAACCCAAATTCCAACAATTGACATCTGCCACATATACCCACGGTCCTGTTTTGACCGGAACACTACAAACTGCTGTACCTCCTTTTTGGTCGCTGCTGCGCATGTTCTTCAATCAAGAAGAAGTCGACCGTTGGCATCGCCAGATCTTCCGGAACCCAGATCAACCAGACCGAGGTGTAGAGACCTGCGAAAACCTCATTTGTTTGACTCCTCAACTCCATCGCTACTGGAGCACGGGCAAATGTGCCTTCAGACCTGTCCGGCAAAGCTTCGATCGAACCGAGTTGGAGCTCGAGTTCCACTGGCTTCCAAAACACTCACATGGTCCTTTCGATAATGTCCCTTTAGGCAAACAACAGCTGTCCACAGAAGGACTAAGGGACTCCGGTGGTAACATTCTAACAACATCCGACTTTACACCAGTGTGTTCCGGCCAACGATTTACCCTACAGACGGAAGACCCAGTTTGCCTCCCCCTACCAAGTTTTGTTTTGCTCGAGATGCAGTGGAAACTCAATCAGATTGTCTCTCTCTCAGCAGCAGCGGAAGACACTGAATGGGAAGATGAACTGGATGATGGCGATGTCTCCCCTGTCCCAGGCTTCGACCGCAGTCAAATTGAAAACTGGGCACAGCAAGTGGTCCGCTGAATGATCTAATGGATGAAATTTTCCTAGGTGGTAACTGAGAAGATGGTTTATCTGAAGCCATAGCTGGATGAGGATAGAGACCTAAGCAATAAGCAAGAAATTTATTATAGTATAAGTAACTATTTCCTTTTCCAACAGCCATATGCGGTCCATCACTGTATAGATGATATGAGACCATTTCTTGTAAGGAAGGATGTCTCTGAAGAATTCCAAATCAGAGTCGTGTTGGATACTTATCCTGTCAAGCTACGGTGCAATTTACATTATATGAGTATTCCAAATAAATGAAAGAAGTCAGTAGGGTAGCCACTCACATTACAATTCGCCGCGAGCTCTGCGGCTAGGGTTTCCGCATGATTATGGATGTATGCGACGGAGGCATGGCCTGTAAAAGCAGTGACATTGGCATGGTATTCAAAAGAAAGGATCCGTGGGCCAGAAAACCCCCGTATCCGATTGCCAGGTACTGTATGGCTGGCCATAGAGTCTGTGCACCAGGATGGTGTCTACCAGTGGTTCCTGGGGAATGTAGAGGACTGATAAGCCAAAGGGCTTTACACTCGCCGGCTTTGTCATGTTAGTGGACTAATTTTTTGTGCTTGAAACGCGCCAGAAGAACTATAACTGGTTATTGTTGATGCGCTCGGTCCGGTTTCCGGGTTGTTATAGAGAGTGAAATGTAGATTCAAAATATTATCCTGCATGCGCTCAATCGTACGGTGGGCAACCGCAATACGATGTCGGTTCTCACTAACTGCACAGCTGCTCCTTTCTCTCCACCAGTACCACGGCCGGGTCGAACAAATCGAGGAGCTTAGAGGGCCGAAGAAGCTCACGCTGGCGAGAAATATGCCCGACGGAGTCAATAGTTGCAGTTGATTAGGTGAAAAAGCGCGCCGGTTAAAGACTTGAAAGCCAAGGATAAACGTCAACAAGAACCAAATGAACTTGGGCACAGGCGAAAACGCAGGACTCGGGCTAGCGTACGGACTTCGCAGTGTGTTGAAATTCCCCAATTTAATGACGACGTTCGAAAATCCTTGTTTCGTTGTGGTCTTATCTATTCCGTGCCGTATGGCCTTTCTGACCTCTACCTTTTTGATTCTTGATCTCAGGGATGTCATTAGGCATTGGTTTCCTAGACGGAGAAGGACCCCAAATTTGTCCAAGCCAACATGAGCTCGATGAATGTGTTTGGTATACACTCGTCATCGAAGTGAGGGAAAGCCGTTTTTCTTGATTTCTTGTAGTCTTTTTCTGGGCTATTACTCCAGGCCGGGATTCTTTCACAGCAGGGATGTTTGTGGTAACGATATCCGTCTTGCTGAAACATGCTTGAAGCGTAGCTGTTGATGCATAAAGGACAACAGTAGCACGTCTTCGAGCATGGTGTCATGCTTCAGCATATCGTTGAATCTGTTAGGCTTTGTTGGAGTGTTGCAGCACAGTCATCCGTATTGCATCAGAACGATGCTAGGAGGTGGAGTGGTGAACTGTGATGATAAATAGACCAAGGAAAGTGACGAGGACAGAAAAAGTGAAATGGGAAAGTGCGAAGAGAAAGAAGGAAGCAATGACAGTGTTGGGATAGAGGATATCTTGGAGTACCTACCCCTTTGGTGTTGCTCGTGAGGAGTAAAAAGATGACACGACGCCAATTTGGTTGTGACAACTTGTTGACGGTAGGCTTCAGGAAAAAGAAGATAGGTGGTGAATGTAAAGAGTTTTATGCTCCATTACACGTAGTCGGTACAACACGATCAAGTAAAAATGCCGGCGTTACGCTGCTAATGCTTATAAAATAAAATAAAAAACACGTTGCCAATGCCTCTTCTCGAAGTCAAGACAATTAAATTCCGCCGGTAGAATGCAGGTATACTGGGTCAGGACAGAGCTACCCTTCTTTTTCTCCTGATACATTGCCGCAGCTCAAGTAAACACGAACCCTAACTGACCGGAATTCAATAAGAGAGACGAGAAGAAAGCTGTTTCTAGTAACCCACAGCACACGGTATGCCACAAACCACGATGCACACATATGCAGGACAGGGGAAATGGAATGAGAATGGAGACAATGCATGAACGACAAGACAAAAGAGAACAGTGGGAAGGATTGAGAGATGTGCCAGGGCAGGGTATGTATGCAGTATGCTTCCACCGCTCACGCACCAGTGCGCTTCTCTTTCTGCTTCTGATGCTTGCAAAGGTCTTCAGCAATTGCAAGGTTTCCAACAATCGTTATCGCCACAAATATCCTCACGATGCGTTCCATCTCCGTGGGATTCCGGATATCCCAGGGCCCGAAATACTTGCCTCGCAGAAAAACCAGCGGTTCATGATCGCCTGCCTCATTCTTCTGGCGAAGATAGGCTTTGTAGCCAGGGACATCATTTGGGTGACAGTCGAAAAGATCTAGATAGACTTCATGTCTATCTAAAGCCACTAGCAGCCAGCTACCAAGGATGTCAGTTAATGTGGTCTATTACAACGTGGCGGCCATGGAACTCACTGGTTGTTGAAGGGCGCTGGGTGGCCATTCTTGACCAGTCCAACAATTTCCGAGAATTCTTGCTTTGTTGTCGCCTTGTCGATTCCGTACCGTATGGCCTTTTTGACCTCCACCACTGCTTGCATTTTCGATCCCGTCCGAGGTCGTAAGGCCCCATCCGTCATCGCCATATAACGGCTCTTCCCGGCCTTTGTCAATTCAAGACCAACACGATCCATCGTCCACTCCGATAGATTGCAGCCAAGCATCATGTTGGCCTGCTCCAACAAGAGCTCGATGAAGGTGTTCGGGATGCATTCGTCATCCGCGTCTGGGAATGTCACCTTTCCTTTTTCATTTTTGGCTTGGATCGAAGGTTGATATGCCTTTTCTGGGCTGTGACCCCAGGCTGGAGATGTCTCTGCGCCAGCGAGTTCTTCGGTGTCGGTCTCCTTGGTAAAACGTGCACGCAGGGTAGATGCCTGTTTTTGCAAGGCGTCCATGGAGTGAGTGGCCTTCCTTTTTTCCTCTGTGTTGGAAAGTATGTTCTCCTGAAAGCGCTTCACGATAGCCCAAGAGCCTGGCCAACGGCTGTCGTGCTCGTTTATATGTTCCAGCAGGGCGTCGTGCTTCAGCATATCGATGAATCTGGTAAGCTCGCCAGAGTTTGCCGTAATACGTCCCGCTTCTTCCCAAACCTCGTCTGTTATTCCGAACTCTTTGCGGCGGGATAGAAATGCATCTGCATTCTCCAGGGGTCGCCTATATCCATGATAGCTGATGAATTGTGTGTCCGTAGCTTCAGATCCCGAGGCGAGATACTCTGGTGCTAGGTCTGACAGACTAGTCGCTTGCAGACCAGCACCCTCAGCTAGCTCATACCAGTCTGTTGCATCAGTGGGGATTTGAAAATCAGCAACTTTCGCCACGTTGATTTTTTGCTTCTTGCCCTGACGCTCCATTTCGAGATATCAGGAACGGAAGCTGATAAAACGAGGATGAAGAAAAGCCAATGATGGGAAAGGAATGCCAAAGATCAATAGCGGCCAGAGGATAGGGCAGGGTTTGATGCTAGACACACAAAGATGGATTTCTAGGGCTTTCTTTTTCTTTGTCTGTTTTCATTGTTTTGTATACTTTTCTCGCTAATGGTCTTGGCGGAAGCGTGACTTCAACCTGACCAGCTCTTTATTCCGCCATTTCTATCCAACATATCTCCATCTTCCTCATCTGCTTCCGTTTTTCGACTACATCATGTCTGAAAACGTGAATCCAAATCGTCCTTCTCGGCGCATGCCTGAGAATGTGAATCCGAACAATCCATATGCGAGTTTGTTTGGACTCCCTGTCGATCCCAACTCTACTATACCCCGGCATGCAAGGACCTCAGTTGACAAGCAACGCATTCAGCTTTTCACAGGCGAGTTAGAAAGGATCTACAACTTGATCAAAAATTGTCCATCTGCGTTTTTGGGCCCTTTGGTTAACAACACCCTATCCATCAAGTGCAAGGACTTGAAGTTGAAAGACAATGGGTTTTATGACGGCAAGCCAAAACCGTGCTTCTTCGATCCTGAATCCATCGATGTTCACCGGTATCCCACTAACTTCGACGCTGAAGATGATTGTCATAATCACCAGCAAGGGGTTTACTCCATGATTGGTTCTTATACAGAGGACCCTTCAGGCGGCCGACAGAGTGCCTATATGCTTTGCTATGAGATGATTTGGGCTTTTGATACGTACTCAAGAAAGGGAACGCGGCGTGATGAATACGATCTTCGCTCACTGACTGAATGGTTTCCGATGTAAGTGAGCCAGAATAATTTTCAAGACCATCACTAACACCAATACCTATCGTTAGGGACTTTGAAGAGGACGCTATCTTTGCGGATGAGTTTGAAGACACGCTTTTTCTTTCGAATAAACCATCGTGGAGTCCGATTGCAGCATACGTCAAGAAACACGAAGACCAACCCCATATCATGTTCACCATGAGACATGACATTGAACCAAGAGGCGAGGATCTATTGCGTGGTGA
Organism: Spilornis abbotti; assembly: GCA_027564575.1. Taxonomy (NCBI): domain Eukaryota; kingdom Metazoa; phylum Chordata; class Aves; order Accipitriformes; family Accipitridae; genus Spilornis; species Spilornis abbotti. The sequence continues at coordinate 5,326 of JANXJH010038302.1, read as the reverse complement.
GGCTTTGGCTATTGCGGCTGCCATGATAACCCGGTTGAAAAGGTTTTCCTCGAAAGGCCATATCTACGTTCCGGTAAGGATTCGTTTCATTTTTATGGACTCCTGGACCGTACCTTACTGACCATTTCCGATTCCAGGTTCTCGTGCTCTCTTTTCTGGGAAATCTAAAAGGAAGAATCCTTCAAGCATACTTTGACGGGCAACACATCATCATATGGAAAACGAAGATCTACAATTTTACGCCCGCGGACGATGCCCAGAAATGTATCGATGTTTTCATGCAGCAGATGTCAAGTGTCCCTGTTGGCGACACCAGGAGCATAGCACAGCATACTACAAAAGGTTCACCACAAACTCTGGACTTGCCTTTTCGTCAGGGACTAGGCGGGCTTAGATCCCTGAGGTGAGAGACATGGCACGATCTGCCACTGGCCAACAAGGGAATGCCTCGCTTGATTGTATGGCATAGCTATCAAATAAAAGAATGGAACATTTGCTTTAATTTAAGTAAGGAAAGGTTGTAACATATTCATGCATCTCAAAGAAGACACACTTTACTGTTCACCCAAATGCATCAATGACTCGTTGAATGTGAGGTTGCAATGCTCGGAGGACTGCGGAGTAGGCCATTGACTGTGAACTGGACTGTGGCTAGCTGAACTATGGAGTATATCCATGAGGTGTGTTTCTATACCGTTGGCACACAGCAGTGTTGTTTTCAGCCATGATATCAGACATGCATTGCAGATCCTTTTCACTCAAGGGGATCCAGTCACTTTCTCCCATAATCAGAAAACGAAGCAGTTGCCTTCCGCCAAGTCAAGCCAGGCGATTCTCTCCTTTTATGACGGGACCTCTTCGTTGTACCAGGTGAACCGGGATTCTCAAATCGGCGATGATGGCCATCTCCAGCTCTATGGTAAGTACTACTATATCAAGTGTCTCCAATGTATTTCTTAGAACCTGCAGTTACTTACTAGTATTGACTAGGTCCAAATGAAGCTGGGGCTCTTGTTGTTATTCAGCCCGAGACGGCACGATTTTGTGAATGGCACCGCGTGGAGTGAGAGATGGATTCCTTTGGTGAAGTGATATTGGGAGGTCTACCAGGATACCTGTCACCGTGTTGCTGTTGACTGTTATCCCTATTTCTTGATCAACAATTATGAAGATATCCTCTCTATGCTTTATTAAGATTTCCTCATTGGAACACTACATATTTTGAGTCCCACCACTTGAATACCATGACAAGTTTACAGTACCAGCTGCAGACGACTTCCGCGACGAAAACATATCCGATAAATCCACGGTAGTCGTAGTATCGTCTTTGTATGATCGTTGCAGCCAGCCGCGGATCCAAGAAGACCCCATTATCGGATCTCCCGACCCCGTTCGAGAATTGGATGTCGAAGGGTTCGAGTGCCAGAAACCATGTTCCGTTCTCGAAGTACCACGGATAGACATGTCTTCCCGTTCTCTGGAGTGTGCATTTTTTAATTTCAGATATAATGGTCGGATGGCCGGCGCTGCGGCACAGACATGCGCCACGGCTGTTTCTGCACATGTCCAGTAGAATACCCCGTTGTTCAGATACGTGGGATCGCTGACTGCTTCCACGTGGTCCAGGGTGGGGACTCTGGCAGATGCAACGCCTATTACTCTTGAAGCTGCTGTTAGCTCACTTTCCTTCATCTTGTCATGGGCATTTTGACTCACAAAATACCACACCCAAAAAGCGCAAACAGCGCCACCTTCGATGACCTCGACACACGCAGCCTGCGTAAAAGCGGCAATGGGAGAATCAAAATCACAACCTCCGTGGCGATATTCACGGCGGCATTCGCGAACGCCACCCCGGATATACTCAGACATTCTGCGTTCTTGCGCTGCAGGTCCCAGATTGCATCCATTGGGTTGCATTGCCAGATGACCATTGGGATGACGATGATGACGGAGATGGTGACTAGGACCATGGTTGCGATGCAGAATCGGTGGAAGATGTGGTTGGGGAAGATGCGGATGTAAAGGGCGAGGATGGACATTTTGACAAAGTAGATGACTAGGGCCCAGAAGATTTGGCACATGTAGTCTGCAATCATTAGACGGGTTTCGGTATTGAGCAGAACTGGGGATATGCTTACACCAGAAGGATAGTTCCTGGGCTTTGCTCATGGGTGAGAAGTCGATGTCATAGGCATGGTATCCCATTCCACCATTTACACCTATCCCAGTCAGCATCATTCTCTTTCGGAGAAAGGTCGAAGTTACATAGGATAGCAAAGGCAGACAACGGGACGAATAGCACCTATCATCAACCGTCAGTCTTTTGCTATGCATGTATATAGTACAGCCAACCCACCGCAGTAAAGATATGACACCAATCATCCCACCAAAACCGCTGCGCAGTGCAAACCCTCGCTATCACGCGAAGGCCAACGATCACATACACAGCTACGGTGCTCCCAACCACCGCTGCCTTCATGGGCACATGGTGGTTGTTGTGCGGGAGATTGCATTTTTCCGCCGTGGCACGCGATAGCACTATAGTGAAATGGTTAATCCTAGATACTGACAGATGAGCAGAGCGCCACCTACAAATTGCATCTGACAAGGTACAGTTGTTCACAACGCAAGCGGGCATCCCCTTGAGAGGTTTCCCCCCGGGACACTGGCAGTCCAAGTCCGAGACTGCGCAATGGCTCACGGCGAGAGCCTGCATCAAGCATTCCGCCTGCAATTCACATGCTCAGTTAACTGCAGACAAAAGGGAGCCAAGAGAAGACTTACCGCACATGGTGGCAACTCGTCCATACCAGCAGATGCCACAGCCCTCGACAACAGCACCAGCACCAGCACGCCGAGAACCGGCTTCAACAACCGCATTGTGCGATGCAGTGCAGAACGGGTCCAGCGACATTTGGCCGTGTGCTCTGTACTCGTCATATATATAAATGGACCAACGGATCAGAAGTCATGACACGATCCCCGCGTGTGAAGCTTCAGACCGAGCCATGGTTCTGTCAACGGGGTGTGTTGGAGGTGGCCACTATCCGGCCAGTTGGTGTAGGGGCAGAAAGTAAAAATAGTTCTACAGGCTGGGAATAGTCCCAAAGGCTTGTTATAATTGCCATTCTCCGAGTGGTCCGTCCTGGAGTGCGGGAAGTATTGGATTTTACATGACGTGTAGGGTTAACCTTCTATTACCATCCCAGTCGGCAGCCGAGGTCCACTGATTGTCTAGACCCTACATGGAGGTTCAGATAGTAGTAATGACATTTACAATTCATCCATGGCTAGATTGTACAAGGGCTCACATCAAGAATGCCAAAAACCAGGGCTCCAACACCATTTGTATGACACTTTTGTCCTTCCCTCGTAGTAATACAAATACAGTGGTGAAAAAATCAGATAGGAAAAAAGAACAACAGAATTATTACATCGAGACGGTCACATTACCGCCGTCTCAGGTACCAGGCAAAAGCAGCCGTGTTGATGCTTTCTGAAAAGGGCGATGGCACTTCCGAGAATCCCGGACGAGCCACCGGGTGTCGTAGGTAGACTGCCGCGCAGATGTTCTGGTTGACTTCGAGGTATCGGGGGATGAAAGCAAAAGCTCCCATGTAATCCCGCGGGCGCCAGGGGGTGGCGTAGGGTTTTGTGCTGTCGATGGGGTTGTCGCGCATCTGCGTCAGAGCCTTCTTCAGCGTGTTGATTTCTTCGTCGTCTAATTCCGATGTGTCCACTTCTTCGTCGGGGTTCTCAGCGGCTTGTTGGAACGCTTCGGTCAATTTCTCGCCAGGCCGGGTTTCGCTGGCTTCAATCTCGCCGGCGTCCGACTCGGATTTTGACGTGGATTTGGGAGCATTCTTGTTTTTCTTGCCACCCTTCTCTGCCCGCTTGGCCTTGAGGAGGGTCAGCAGCTCAGAGAATTGAGATTCAAGGTTGCCGGTGAGGATAGTGCTCGATTCGGAGCGGGACAGCACACGTCGGACGGCCTTCTGGAAACCACGGAGCTCCTGCTTCTGCTTAGCAGGCATCGCCTGCTTGTCGGTGGACACCATGCCCTTGGCCTGCGCCATCAGAGTCTTCAATGTCTCTCTGGTGTTTTCAGGCTCAGCTTCCTTGTTCTCCGCTTCTGTCTCAGATTTTTGCTCCTCCTTCTTCTCTTCCGCACCCTCCTCGGAGGCCTCGTCTGACCCCTGGCTTTCCTTTTGTCTGGCCATACGTCCTTCACGACGTTCCGTCTTACTCTTGGGGGCACCGGTAGCAAACATGACGCGTTCGGGGTCGACCTGGAACATATCGCCGGGGTTGAGGAGGTAACCGGGGTATCTCAACTAGAGAAATTGTCAGTAGCTATCAAAACCTCAAAATTAAGAGAAAGGAGACTGCATACCTGCTTCCCATTAACCGTAACCGCCCCATGAACCACAAACTGCCTCGCCTGCCGGGTACTACTCGCAAACAACGCCCGAAAGATAGCCGTATCCAGACGCCGCTCCAACGGAGCAAATGTCATCTGCATAAACGGCGTAAGCTGCTGCGAATCCGACTTCTGCCCCTTCATCTCCGCCGCACTCTGCAATCCCGAGCCACGACCAGCCGACATCTTGGATCCATCGTCCTCGGCCAGCCGCGCCGCGTCCATGGGCACGACGCTGCGAATGCGGCGGCTGAACATGCGCTCCCATTGTGTTTCAGGCACCTGTTCACCGTGGTATGCTCGGGCAGCGGATTTGGCGGACCATTTCTGCTGGAAGAAGGTTCTGTTGGCGGTGTTGGGGTTGCGGAAGCGTTGGAGGTTATACAGGTTGTATTTGCTCCATGATTGTCGGATTTTCTGCGGAATTAGCTGGCAACCAGATAAAAAGAAGACAATGGTAGTAGCATACCGCCTTGCTCAAGGGATTGGTCGCCCTGTTTCTCATATTGGCGGGTGTGGTGGACGCTTGTCTGGTCTGCTGTCCTCCGGCCAGCGTACATCAGGAAGTGCTCGGCCAAAACTTTCAGTCACGTGTGGTCACCTGAGTATAAACACCTGAATATTCAGGCATGATTTAGTCAGCACCCTGCCCCCATTCCATTGGCCAGTCTACCTCGCTTAGCACTAGCGCCGCTCACCGCCTCCACCCTCCCCTATATAAACCTCGTCCCCCCGTCCGCCCTTTTCCTTTTTTTCTTCTTTTCTTTTCTTCATACTTACCTTGTTTGGGTGGCTGCGCTCATGAAGGCGGCTTCACCACGGATTGGGCCCTGCATTGCACAGCGCGGCGGAACAATCCGTTCAACGGCCTTCGGGTCATTGACAGGCGTATTCTTTGGCACC
>JANXJH010037918.1:0-10061 GCA_027564575.1 Spilornis abbotti | reverse complement strand
TAGGCTATTGCCATACCTGTTACCCAATTACCTAACCCTAAAGAAAAAAAGAATGAAGTTAAAGAACAATGAGACTGCCTGCCCAGATCAGGCCAAGAGCGATGTTTCTCGACAAAGTTGGTAGGGGAGGAAAATCAAAAGATGGGGTGTAGTTCGGAGAATAGACAAGACCACCTGAGTAGACAATGGTCATCTTAGAGTGCAAGGCGCTGACTCTCCTTTTGACCTTCAGATATAGCCAACGCGAATAGTAGAAGCACGACGACGATGGGCATTTGGATAGGCTGTGAGGTAGAAGTAGGAGATGAATGTGGTTTTCCCTCGATGGATAAGTCATGAAAAGTGTAACCCAAACCCATATATCCTCTATAATAACGCCATCCAATGCCAGTCTATACAATGCATACATTCGTCGACCCTTCTATCCCATTCGACTCCGAACGACCCCTTCCAGCCGTAGCCGTAGCCATAGTAGGCACAGGTATAGGCATCTCCAGTGGCTCAAACCTGGAGCAGACGACGCGCGAGATCTTGTCCTTTCCATGGGTGTTCTCGCAAAACAAACCATACTCCCATTTTCATCCACATTGGCTCTTTCTTATTGCTCTGCTTTAAAAATATCTAAGACTTCGGCTTCTTTAACAGTGTTGTAAGTTTCCCAAGTATCTTCACTTGGAGGGTAACCTCAATAATAGACTAAATATCAGACTCCTCAGCTAGTATCTTACTTGATGAGAATACTCTCAACCTTCTATTTATTCTCATCATCAATAATCACTGGCCCTGGCGTGACTTCTTGTCACTTCGCCTTATTGCATGTGAAGATTCTTCTCATTTAATCATGGAATATTCAGCATTGGGCCATCGGTGCTCAGCTGTCCAAAGAATGTCTCTGGACTGATATTTTCAGGCATCCGCATGGCTGGCCGAGGAATCGGCGTTCTGTATTGCGTTGGAAGTGCCCCAGACTGCCATTGATAGAGTTTATGCTTTTGGTCTTGAGTACTGTCCATAGTTCCGCTATCAATGGCGACTGTTTGCCCGAACAGCTTGACAGGAGAAGTGTAATGCCCCCGATTATTTATTCTCGGACCTAGTTTGTCACGATGAGTACCACGCCCATACTCTACCATCTTAGATGGAGTGGCTACAAATGGTGTGTCCCTTTGGGCATCTTGACCCACGAATCGTTGGATTTGGTGTCTTGGCTCTGGGAGCCAGCCAGAGCATTGATTGCTCGACGTAGACTGTGTGTCGGGAGCAGTAAGCTCAAGTCCCTGCATCTGCTCGGGTTGAAGCTCTCTTGCATAGCTACTGGTGATATCATTTTCGTGCAGTCCCTGATAGTGAGGCATATTGACCAAGGCTCCGACAGCATTAGACTCTGCTTCCAGTTCAGCGGCAACTTGGTCATCTATTGTGAAACGCCTTAATGGCTGCGACATTGGATGGTGTAAATCTGGGCTGCTATCGACGAGGCATCTGTTTGGTTGTTTTAAATTCTCGATTAGAGGGCTGGATCGATTGATGAATCTCCCTTCTTCGTTACTTTGAGATACAGACCTGTCCGGAGAGCCAGTCCTGGAAGGTATAAAAGATGACGGTCGCTGTGAAAGGCTCAGACCCGAGGGACCTTCGTTAGAGGACAGTAGCAAACTAGAGTGAGTCCTTTCTCTGTCCATTTCGTCACACAACTGTACTGGGGAATCCTGGTCCACGCAATCGGACTCCCCACGGTCCAAGAGCATTGGCTGAGATGATTCGTTATTTTTTCTGCTCTGCCCAGCCCCGAGGTATTCTGCATTGACTCGCGGTCCGTGTATTCGAATATCGACGTCTCCAATTGTCCCAAACTCAGACGGCGCGCGTCGAGTCTTTTCATGAGGCGTTGACGGGTCGAAAGGTCCGGCTCTACCAGAAGAAACCAGTCTGTCGTGGTCAGCTTCTGTCAGTTTCCGCCTTTTGCCAAATCTTTCCAGTTCTTGCGTAGGTGTAAAGGACATCTTGACTGGCCGAGTGGCTGCAATCCCGGCCCAGTCGTCTGTGTCTAGGAGTTTGCGTTTAATGCGGTCTAAACGGTTCAGAGCTTGGGTAGATTTCTCGATAGCGGGAGATGCGTTGGTGGAGGAAGTGCTACTAGACTGATTTGATAAATAAGCAAAGGAGAAGATCAGATGCAGCATATAAATTGTAGGAAAATTCTTGCAGCTTACTTGATGGGTTGGTCCGAGTCTATGCTGCTGCAGTCCTCCAGATCCATCCGCCTCTCGAAACTGTGTCCATCCTTGGAAGAACGGGGATAGCTGAGCGCCATCTCTATTCAGCCTGGACTTTGCGAATCTCTGTTTCTGGGCTCTGGCACCGTTGTTGTTCGAGTGCCGCTGTAGACGACCTCCGGTCCAGTTCATGGCAATCTTAGGGCGACAAAGTAGTAAGAAGGCTAAGAGAGAAATAGACGGTTTACCGGAATAAGAGTAGCAACTGAAAATGGGTAATGGAGTGAAGTTGAAGGTGTGGTGATGGGGTATTACCCGAAATGGTTAGTCCTCCAGCACGTGGACAGCCATGTCTACATGGAACTATAGTAGAAACATAAATGCATGTCCAGGAATATATGCCAACTCAATACTAGTTTCCCATTAATAATGAGTCCTAGATTATGCCTGTGTACTCCGTATGGTGCATCTCATGTTACAGAGACCAATTTCTAACCTAGGTAGCGATCATCAGTCTTTATCCATCTGTACGCTCAGGCTCATCGCCACCAGGCTATGCTCTTGGCCATGCGGGTTTAGCGCATTGAACTAATTGTTCGTCGATTTGGCTGTAGGGCTAAAAAGCCAAACCAGGGTCAAAACCACTTCTGGGAACTCGCTCTCCTCGTGTCAATATAACATTCAGCAACTGGCATCATTCTACCTGTATTGGACGGCATCATGCAGTTATTGGCATCACTCACTCGCTGCCTCCAGGTAAGCAATGCCATGGTATTCCCCAGAGACTTTTATCTCACTAGTCCAGTTTGCCTTATCACTCGCCATTCTGATCATTTCACTGGGCTTCCTTCGTAGCGATTATCTGTTCTCCCCTTACCTCGAAGCCACAACAGGTGCCTTTGGGATATTTACCACAGCCGTTGGGGCTCTTTTGATTTGCATGCACGACCTTCCTAGACAAATCGCATGGACGCTTGACATTCTTGCAAGTCTTGTTTTCTTAATATGTGGAATTGTTAGTAACCACACTCACCACCTACTATAGTATGAAGGCTAAATCGTTATTTCACCCATGGACTGGATGTGATAGTTCTATGCCATTTATACACGAGCCAATCGTGCCAACTTGTCAAACTTTCATCTGAACATGCGTAAAGCGTGTATTGTGGTTTCATTTGCTGGGTTTGCGGCATATACAGTGTCAATCGTGCATTCATGTCTGGTGAACAGGCGGCGGAAGACGCCAGAAGTCCTGAAGGAGGATTCGGGTTCCTCTGATAACCACGCACGGACAGAGCCATTGGGTCATCTACATGATAAAGCAGAGCTCCCGAGTGATAGCGTCGCTCGAATATATGAGCTGCATGGGCATAATGTTGTTGAAGTTGGTGGACGGGTTTTGGTAACACATGAGCTACATTCAACGCCCTTGGCCGAACTCCCGGGAGACTCGAAATGCTGAATGTATTTAGCTGTATTACTTCTATGTCGGATTTTCCAAGACCGGTCTCGGGCGTACTTTGTATATGATGGTGGAGATGGAACTTCTGCTCAACTGTACATAAATACGGGCCGTCTAAGAAATGGCTCATTGGAAAGACAACAACTTCTACTGATAGTTACAGGGTTATTTGATATTGAACTCGCAGAAGATTGGACAGGTCAACATGCATTTCAACTATCTGCCACGACATCAGATATCCGATGGAGGTCCATCAAGACTATACCAACTAACCACCATCCTCAACATCTCAATTTAATCCCAGCAGTAAGCGCTAGGGGCATCATAGGCTTGACAGCACTTGACAAACTCGCCCGAGTCGAGACAATTCCGGTCACCACCAGTGCACTAAATTCTTGTCAATCCGAAGAACATCAAACATACAATACAATAGATCTCTTTTACGACCCTGATGGGCTTTCTCTGGAAGATAGAAAGTTGGACCAATGCACGACTTTTCCTTCGAACAGCAGGTCTCGGTGGCATTGTCGTATTGAGGGCCGGTGCCGTCTGATGCCTGGCACTTGCAGTTTCGTCCAGCGAGAGCACTGCAGAACCAAATTGTTAGCAGTGTTTATCGATCTTGTGTTAAGGTTATTGCATACCCGGCGGCAAAAGTGATAACTAGAAATGAAAGCTTCATGGTGGTGATATGCAATTTGGTGTTGGGTCTTTGAAAAGAAGTTATTGAAAAAATTCAAGGGATTTGTTGTTATGGTTTATATATCTTGATAACATTGAGGGTTGAGACTGAGATCTAAAAATGGTCACCACCAAGACCAAATATCCGGTTGCTAATTTCCTAATTGGGTAATTGGTTAGATATAGATAGAAATCTATGCTGATCAGGAAGGCTGGGATTAGAAGCATGCGGCTTATAGTACTCTGTACATACCACAGCTCATACATGCACAGGTATGCAGCGCGCAAGGTTGGTCACAGCCCTCTATAATAACCACGAACACCAAATACCCGATTTGGAAAGTCAATTAAAGAAGACGACGAATTACTCCAATGGGATTGTTTCATAATCGAGGCTGAGGAAAGAAATATAAAGGCAATGTTCTACGAGAGAAGAAGAACTGTACAGTATCACTCTCACAACAGTATACTCTCAGTCTCTCAACATGAATCTCACTCTCCCTGTTTTTGTCCTCTCAATGGCCGCCAGGTACGTTACGTGATGATCTCTTGATAAAATTCCATGGCCACCACTGACAATATCTAGCGTCTTTGCTGGCCAGAACTGCAAATGTCAAGCATCTGATGGCACGGGTCCTCAAGACAATGCAGCCACAGGCGCTTGTTGCATGGAGCTACAGTGTGGTAATGGATGGGATCACTCCCTCTTTCCCGGAAAAAATATGCAGGTGTGTGCTTGACTTCTCCGTTCATCACTCTGCATCAAATACGGTATGAGGGCTAATTCTTTATGTCACTAGTGTGATGCCCAAGGAACAAACTGCCTTGATTCTGGGGCTTTTGTGGAATGTTGCCAGAAGAAGAAGGCTCCAAGTGCTTATTGCTGGGATTAAGGGATTGTGGTTTAAATCGCAAATGAGTGCTGCAGTGATGATTCATGTATCATGAAATGGCCTGTGTATTCATTATTTGCTAGACACTTGTTGAAGTGGTTGGTGTAGTTTAAGTTATATTAGTCAAACTACTTGCATATCAAAGTAAAAGAAATAAGAATGTGAGGATGTGAAAAGCAATCTGATTTATATCTGCATTTTACTCTCAATTTGACCTCTTATCCACCCAAATCTTCCTTGTTCCTGGCAGCAGTTCTAAGCCATCACCTGAGAAATACCAGTATGGACAGAGTTTGAATAACACACAAGGATAGAAAAGAATGCATTAAAGTTATGTTTGTATGAAACAGTCAAATTGAAGGAACAGATCATGGAGCCGGGACATGGGACAAATTGTTCTCAGGTTCACAGGGACAGGAAAGGGAAAGGAGGAAGAATTGGCGCCCCAAAGATCAAATACCGGCCTTCTCAATGATATCTAGGACCCGTTTGTTCTGCTCTTGTCTCGCCCCATCCCAGAGACTTCCTCGAGTTCTTGCACTGGTAGCTCGAAGGATTTTCCCTCGATATGAGCTGTCATGCCGCAATTTAGAAAGGTCCCTTTTCCTGTTTTTAACATTTCGGAAAGCTTCCCAGTTGGGTGTGCTAGGGGAGATGGAGAGAATGGTGGACTCTCAAACTGGTACAGTGGCTTAGATGGCCTGGTCTTTCATAAGGGAATATGAGTTATACACATTCTGGGCTATTGGTACTCAGCCTCCCCTGCGTCGGTCACCGAATAGTGAGGTAATGAAGATGGGATATCACCCAAGGGAAGTAGACAATTCTGGTATCCAGTGGTGAATGATATGACTTCGATCTATTCTCGAACAGCTCTTTTCTCAAAGCTCACAAGCAGGTTAGGCAATATAACGTTCTGCCTGTAGATGAAGCAGTGGCCGGAACCACTGACCGTGCCAGAATAACTATCAGGCAGCCCTGGGTTCCCTACTACATTTCAGCCCCCCTCAAAAAATTTTCTGGATTCGTCCCACGACCTGTACGGCGACTTTTGATAAGGGGTTGATCAAGTGCAGTGGATGTATATCGGGTAAAGATGTGATGTTAGGACTTCCAATATTCCTTACTCTGTTTTATGTCATTCACTACTGTGTCCATCTAGTATTCTCGAACAACTCTGGAAGCTTCGGGCGACCTCGGCCCGGCCCGGCAAACAATCGGAAACGGCGCTGCGGAATCCGGAGTAAGTATTATACCAAAGAATTACAAACAGGACAAACAGTCACGTGCGGCTCTCGCTTGCTAAAAGCAGATCGCACTCGAATTTTTCTCTCTGCGTCCACACACCACCATTCAACCAACGACAACACAGCAACCTCGCCACATGGATGACAACCATGCAATACTGGTATCAGAATGAAGGATATCCTGTCATTAGGCAATGGTTCTTTTGCTATGCAGATGCACAGTGGGCGACAGTTCACTGGCCCAGATCCGTCGATGAAAATCGGGATGCAGTCGCTGGCGATTGCTAATTTGCTAGGTGAGAAATTTTTTTTTTCTTTTCATTTCTTTTTCTGTCTGAGCGGCAGGACGAGTGCTCGGGGGCATCTTGCCCTCGTAGTGATGACCCATTTACCAAAGCATAGTTCACCATGAAGTCTGCGGACTGATGAACGAAAACACCTTCCATCTTTCACCATTTTTTGTCTGAAACATCACTCGTCTGTCATTTTGCTGCAGCCTGCTATATTTCTTTCCATTGGCATTATCAAGGATTGTCACTAATTTCATGGCAATTACAGAATCTTCAAGAACATCCGTCTGCATTGCTGCCCATCGTCGGCTGACAATGCCACCGGTCCAACCAGTAGCGGCTCGAGTGTTTCCGTTCAATCCTCGTAGATAAACCCGTACCCTGCACCTGGATGATATCCCTGTTCCTTTTTCCTTCGTACTTTGACGTCTGTACCCCCCTCTCGGACATGCACGAAGTTGCAGCTGAAACCTGTGCTGTGCTGTACTGTGGTCGACGTGCATTTCTGAGACTCATTCACCCCTCTTCCTCACCCCAACCCCCTGTATCCCCTCTATCGGGACGCTGTAAGCAAAGGCAATGCTTTGACGTGGTGCTCGTCATGGCCATCCATCTCCATCTGACAGAATCTGACGGACATCCGCCGATTCCGTCCTGCGCGGTCAGACGGCAGCCACGGGTGATGATTGGCTGAGGGGCGGATCAGGGGCTTGCAGTAGCGCCAATTCGCAACAGACGCCCAGAATGGATGAGAACCAGTCGATGACATGCCGTCGCAAGAGGAGCAGCGCAAGTGATGCAAGCCCGCAGACGCACGCTGGGAACCACGCCAATCAGTAGCAGGGCTGAGCGCAATCCTGCCGCTGACTGGAGGACCGCACCGCCTCACCGCTACGCAGATCGGATGCATCGACTGCCACGTCAATGTCTCTTCTATGTCCGGCCGCTGTTTCTGACTCAAAACTCCCGTTCATACTTCGTGCAGTGCAGCCAATAAGCTTCCGTATCGGGGGGTTCGGCTCGCCATGGAAAGGCCCGCCGGCCCCACCCGATATGCGAGCCCCGCTCCGGCTTAGTCAGGCGAGTCTCCCTTCTCTGACTCAAAAAGGGCTTCTTCCCCCTCTTCGCTTCTTTTCCTTCTCTTCTTCTCTTTTCTCCTCTCCATCTTCAGCCTCAGATTCCACTTCGACCCGGATACAAAGGACCACTTCCAATTGACCCCAGTGTTGATACTTCCCTTCTTCCCCAACCGGACTCCATTACCCCCCAGACCTGTTCTTCTCTTGTGTTGTTTGTTGTCTTCTCTACAACGACAGATATATCCTTGTGCTGTATTCTTACAGTCAGTTTTTATATACAATCTAGCAATTCTTCCAGGACTTGCAGTTTTCTCTTTTTCATTTCCTTTCTGATCTCTTTATGCTTTTGACGAGTTCCTGCCCGTGGATCTTGGAAAAAGAATTTCCCATCAACCCATTGCCGTCCACTGGATTTCAGTCCGTTTCCCTGGATAGGATTTGCTTTTGCTGTTTTGTCTTCTTCTTTGTCTTCCAAGGCTTGACTTTTAGTCTGCAATTGCTTCAACCACAAACAACAGGTAGTCCCCTTCACTTTTCCTTTTGTCATCTTGTTTCTGTTTCTTCTGTTTTGCTGCAACTTCCGGCGTTTGGACCTCCCGGTGCCATTCGTCTCGACAATATTTACCGGAATCACCAACCCAACGGAGCCATGGACCTGTTTTTTTCTTTCCCGTTTGCTGGATTTCTCGCTGTCTGAAACATGATGGTGCCTATTGATGATGATGATGATGAATCCATGGATCAAATTTGTCCTCAGCGTCCGCTGTGTGACTGGACACTACGAGTGTTGTTTAATGTGGCACACTCAATTCGATACCTAAGGACCGCAATTTATCTTTTTTGGCCATGGATACCGGAACCTCTGTACCAAGCCTGGGCAGTAGGTTGGATAATGCTTTTTTCGATCCTATCATGTTAATGATGACCGTTTTGGACCCTTTTTTTCCCATTTGGACCTTGGATTTGATGCCATTCTGGAATACAATGAATGATTTTTCTTTCCCTTTTCATTTTCGACCCGTGGATTATTAGCGATTCCGTCGCAACAAAAAACGACACTTGCATTGCCGCCGTTCTGAAAAATGGATTTTTTTACATACAGCACACAGCCTTTGGATGGATGCCTTGGACAAACTCTACCCTCAATACCTGCCCTGTAGCCCCGACCATGGATATATACCTGGACCAGAATCTTGATGTTCCTGGATGACATGTAGCTCTGCGCTTTTTTTGTAGTGCACATGTTGTCGCCCTTGCTATCCCCTTTTTTTCGGCCATTGACTATTTTCACAAAGGACTCTTGGACTAAACCAATTCGACGACAATCATGTATTGAACTGGATAACTGGATCTAGCGGTAGCATCGCTTTAGGAGTCATGATAGATATCTAGAGCAACTTTCGGTTCGTACACTTGGCAAACTAATGGGAAGCATTCAGACAACTAACGACGGTGGCAGGTCTCAACAAACACTTTCAACACTATGGATCTCGGATCTTGGAATTGCTTTTCTTTTCAGTTCTTTTGCCAGTCGAAATAATGTGACTTTACTGACTTGCCCCTTCTCAATAGTTCTTGTTGTCTTGTCGATTCTTCCAGTGGTCTGGAACTATATCAAAATGTCTTCTCAGATTCATGACTCCGAGAGAGTAAATCTTTCTCAATCTGCCTTGCGGAATATGGACCAGATCTCTCAGCCGAGACATACTCCCTTTCCCCAAGGATTCACAAATTTGGCATCCCTCAAAGTCGAGGATGATGACCTTTCCAGCCAGGACAATTTTTCATTGTGTTCGGGTTCTCACACTCATGGAAACCTCCATGACTTCCATTCCTGGTCTTTGAGTGATGGAGATGCCGTTGACAGTGGTGCTATTTCTTCTGCAAAGCCAGAATCCCCAGAAGTTCAAATGCTTTCCTTTTCCTTCTCTCAGCAGCTTTTGCCATCTACCGTTGGCCCAAGTGATGTTGTGTACCAGCCAGGACCCGACTTCCCAGCCGTTCAGGACCTCAATGACCAGAATGACATGGGCTTTGCCCAGGATCAGGATTTTAGCCATTACTCTTCCTTCTTGGACTTTTCTGCATTTGATAATGACTCAAGTGTTCACAATGGCTCCCAGTCTTGCACCGATGATTCTATTTCCGTCGGACACAGCTCTCACACTGATGACGGCCACCTGGCTGCCACCA
>JANXJH010037895.1:0-10116 GCA_027564575.1 Spilornis abbotti | reverse complement strand
CCCTTCGTGCCACTGTGGAGCCGGGCTGAGCGTGGGCAGGGGGGACCGGTGGCCAGAGCTCCGGCCGGTGGGAATGGGTCGCGTGGGAGCACATGCCGGGGCCATAAGGCAGCAGTGGGGATGGGGAACGGCCTTTGGGGAGGATTCCTGGGCTCCTGAAGCCTAAACTGTTGCTTACAAAATCTTTGTGGCTTTTAACCTCCCTGGCTGGCAATTGCCATGGACAGGCTAGTGCAAAGCAACTGGGACGGGACGGCGATGGGGTTGTATTTGGATTAATTAAGCAAACTTAAAAATAAGGAAACAGAAGCAAGATGGGATTTTGAAGAAGAACGTGACCTAGTTTGGTGGCCGGGCACAGCAAGTGGCCGGTGGGTGAAGGGGGCAGCGAGCAGAGCTGGGTTTCCCTTGCCGCCAAGAAACAGGGCTGTGCTGGCGCGGGAACAGACTTCTCTGCTGAGCTTGAAAGGAGACAGAGCTTATCTGAGCATTGGCCTGGCTTCAAATCCAGGTTAGCATCCCGTATAATTTCTGTATAAAACTGTGATGTGCTGTGATGGAGCAGAAGGAACGAAGCAAACTCAGTATTTCGGCTTTCGAGGGCTTTTCTCTCCCCCGTGAGCCCCGTTGTGCCAGGGATGGAGGATCCTGTTCTTGAGGCTGGCAGGAGGGCCCTGACGTATTGGCGTTAATTAAATATCTGTCCCCGGCGAGGTATAGCGTTTCAAGCAGGTTCTCCTCTGCTGAGCAATGTCACCCGGCGCGAGGGAGGACAAAAGACCGGCGCAATTACAGTGGCTGGTATTTCAAGCTGAAAGAAATCTTGGCCAATTAACGTGGGGGTTAGGAGTTGTGCAGTGTTTATAACTGGAGTAGGAAAGATGCAATCCATTTGTTCTCAGTGGTGCTGCAAGGTCATCTTAAAATGATAAAAAAATTCAGTTCATCTTAAAGTGATAAAAAAAAAAACAAACCAAACTTTTCTTAGGATCCTGTCTAGTGTAACTGAGCAGCTGACGCTTAACTCTCATGCTTTCTAAGAAAATACCATAACACACAGGTTGAAAAATACTGTGACTGCAAAGTAAAGAGCTAGCTACAAATTACCTGCTCATTCTTTAGCCCCTCACTTTTCATGAATGATATTTATGAGCCCTATCCAATTGAGTTTCTGGTATTTTCAAGATGCATGTCATAAGCAATAATGTTGTGCTACTACTCCAGATTTGACCTATTGCAGGAGACTGGGGGCTGGAAGATGAGATAGTCCAGTTGAAATATGGATTGTCCATATTTGACACCAAGAACAGAAATTCAATAGGTTGTGCTAAATCATCTAACAGTTTAAAAAGCAACAATGAGGAAGGCAACTGTTTTCTCAAAATACCTTTGCCTGTTCCTGTATTAGGTGAATTTCTTGGCTCCTCAGATATCCCTTTCTCTTCCTGTACTTCTTGACAGTGATGGCTCTTTACCAGCTCAGTGTGGTTTGTTTCTGCGGGATTAAAATAGCACGTATTTACTTCTTGAAAAAGCACGCAAAATTTTCATATCCAAAAATGCAGTGATATATTTCCTCTCGCAGAGTTCATGGTCACAAAATCTTGAAAGCAAAGTCAAAAATTGACTGTCAACACAAAGACTAATGCTACTTTGAACTCGTACAATGGCTTTGACCAGTGCTGGCTCAGAATTCTTCTCATTATGAATTAGAAAATCTTCATGAATACTGTACTCTATGCTTTTTCCTGAACGTAGCTAATGATAAATAAAGACATATATTACAAGGTGTATTCATGTATTTGTTACTGATCCCTTATCGGTAGTCTAAATATGTCTAAATACTTGCCAGAAATAGCTTATCAAAGCTATTTTAATATGAAACATTTTAGGTGTAGAAGTAAGAAGGAAATAATTCTGCCCAGTTCTATTGAGCAATTTAGGCTGGAAAAAAGTGTCAGTTAAAAGTGCATGACATGGAGACAATTTTTCCATTCCCTTTTTTGTATTAGCGCATCATCCTATTCAAATCTGGTTTACATAAAACAGTATTATCAAGATTTTATCCCTGAAATTTACATGAAATATACAACAACTATTATATTTTTGATTAAAAGTATCAGGTCTTATTTCTGCCCAGCAATTTTTGATGACTGATCTACTGATTGCTCTGGTGTCTTGTTACCTTAAGAACATAACTCTTTCCTAATATCGTGTCATATATTACTTATTCAGTAAAAAACCAAATACAGATTTCTTTCAGTCATGCCACTTGCTCAAGAATGAAGGCGAAACCTAATGAAGGGGGTAAATATGCATTAATTTGTATTCCTTTGACCTTAATTATGTTGGATCAAGCCCAACAGTCAAAACAAAATGGAACTCTCTTGTTACTGTCATTTAGAAGACACTTAAAGGGGGTATTTACTTAATCTCAATTTAGTTATAGAAAAGTTTACTGTGTCACTACGTTTCATCATCTAGACACCCAAGACAGCCAGCAGAGAGCGCGAACACCTCTGGGCAAGTGACTCATCTCACCTTCCTGTGGCACTATCTTACGATGCAATAAACAGCCCCGTAAGAGTGCCTGTCTCTCCATTTAACAACAGAGATCCCAGATGAGACATTTCAGCCACACACCTCGCCTTAGGGTGGTTAAAGTTAGACTACATAAATCTTGACCGTGAAGAAAAATTACATGAAAGACCTATGTTGTGTATCTCAGGAAAGTACACATAGGGTTAATAGCCCATTTCTACCTTTTCCATCTACAGTCAATGCAGGTAGTCACCACATGTGTGACACTATTTATGTATATCTGTACGGGGGAAAATTAAGTAAGTTTTTTTATGCTCTTTGTAATATGCTGTCTTTTATTGTCACTAAATTAAAGAAGCGAGGAGGAGGGGCAAGCTATGTAATAGTTTCTCCCTGTGACAGTAATTTTAAAAGTGGTAAACATTGTCCAAGAAGATGAAAAGTACTTGCCTTTCTGCAAGTGTTGCTCAGTAGCTTCCAAGGGCAATAGCTCATTTTCCTGAGGTGCAGACACAGTTTTTGTTGATTGGTGTTCGTGGGGGTGCTGAATCCCATAATACTCTCCTAAACATACCCCAAGAGGGAAAAAAAAAAAACCCAAAGTTTACTATATTGGCAGCATTGATGTTTAGGAAAGAGTGACTAGTTTCATATTTACCAGACTTATAGCATATTTCCTTTATTGCTCTTTCCTCTTCAAGGTCTGCAGCAGTCCTAGGCACCCACTCAGGAACACCTGTAGGAAAGATTTTTAAAAGATTACTAGGTAGCTATACAAAGACCTTCAACAATTCTTAATAATCAAGGACCATAGTGACTTTCATTTTGGTCACAGTTGGGTGTTTTTCTGACTGTGACCGCTGCTTCTGGACAGAAAAATGATTCCTTAATACTGGGTATTTCCAAGTGCAATGGAACTGCAGTTACAACCCATACTAAGAAGCTAATGTTTGTTGATTTAAAAGGATTCCAAACCACCTTCAGTGCTCATTTTGAAAACGATCCTTCATTTACACCCAAAAGGAAATCTTCTGATTAAACATGTCACCAGGGAGTGCTTGTCGCAAAACCTCTGCCCAAAGTTACGGTCGTGTAATGTCTGCCGGCAGAGCTGCTGAAGCGAGCGCTCCTTACCTGTCTCAGTGAAGGCTCCTAAGGCTAGCAGAGCCCTGCTTTTGATACCATGTAAGTTAACGGGGCTTACTCAGACTGAAGGCGAGTTAGGAAGCACTAACAGGCAGCCCTGCCAGCCAGCCTGAAGGGCAGGGGGAAAGCGAAAAGCAGCTTGGGGCTGCCTGAGAACTCGCACGGTAATGTGCAGAGAGCACGCGTGAGAGTAGGTCCTTCTCTCACTTTCAGTCTCTGGGAATGTGCAATTCATTCCTTCCCTATGCATCTCTGGTCTCTCAGGCAACGGTTTAACGACATGGAAAAAAATTGGAAAAAGAAAAGAAAAGAAATATATACACATTCACATGCAGTTAAACTAGTGAAGAGTTTTGTATGGGTTCTTTTTCCTAGATTAGGACGAACTTCCTGTAGTAAAATGAGACTGCCTACAGGGTTTAGGAAGTCAGTCGAACAAATTACTTAAGTTGAAGTCACGCAACTGTCTTTTGTAAACAAACCTGTGACTTCACCTTCAGTGATGAGTGTGTACAGCCCCTGCTCAAAAGTTTGTTTCCCAGAAAAGCAGTGCCTTTTAAACCTGTAATTTGGGCCCTGAATTTTCAGAAATTTGAAGAGTATTTGATGGTCGTCTGAACTGCGGACCCCGTTTTAAACTCTGTTTAATGAGGAAGAGGTATGTGAATTCTGCCACTATTGAAATATACAGCTAGCCATTTCACAGGAGTTGGAAAACGTTGCCTCACTCACATCTGGTGACAAGCAGTTCCAATATTTTGGGGATTAGCTGGAAACTATTTCAAAAACTTGTCAACAACTCTTCTCTAAAAATGTGATGGTTATTATAAGAAGTCAGTTGTGAAATACATTGCAAGAGTTGAAAAAATCCATCCTACTTGCTTGTCAAAGGAAGAAAAAAACCCGCTTACGATTCTCTTCCTCTTCATCATCCTCTTCATCATCGTCATCGTCATTGATGTTTATAATCACTGGAGGATGAATTGGTAGTACAATATTCTTGTGATTTCTGGGTGATTCTTGACGCGGAATCCCTCCTTGGACACCCTGTTGCAGTGGGGCACCTGCAGAAAAGAGCATTATGTTTATTTTGTTAGGCGGGAACTAGAATATTAAATCCAGGCTCAGACCAGCAGGTATAGTTTTGAAATCGTTATCATGCTGGAGGAGTCGTTAAATAGACAGATTGTGCCTTTTAGGAAAAATCTTCTGGGAGGCTGGCAAAAGCATCTTCCCACTACAGAAGGTGTGAAAAAACAGGTAGATATTTACAACATAGGGAAACACGTGATTAGTAATACCTGGGCTGAAGGGAGTAAGGCAGTTTAGGACCCCACCTGTGAAAATAGTTTAAACATGCCGAGTAATAGGCAGGCCTGTATCCCTCCCCATGGCATCAATTGTGAAGAATTTAGCAGCGCTAAGCACGGGATTACCTATTTTTGGCTTGTAGACATTTTTTTTCTGTCAGAACTTTCTGAATGACAACTCTCTCTCTTACTCAGAACAAAATGTAGATTTTGAGAAGGAATATGAAGTTCATGAAAATAATGTACACTTAATTAGAAGGCAATCAGGAAAGATACTCTTTTCCTTAGGAATTTACCCATAATGTTTGCCACAAAAGTATTTCAGTACTGGGATAGCATTTCGGGAGAGCCAGGAAATGCAACAGACTGAAGATAAAAATGATGAAAAATGGTGAGCCTATTTGTACTGTTCAAGCCGACCAGTTTGCAACTATAGATACAATCAGGATTGAAGTTGGGTATTTTTTCTGCTTTTAAAGAAAAAGATGAAGCATGGGCATTTTCTTTTAGTCCAGTTGTTGTTATTCTTGTGCATCTCTTGCTTGCCTATGAGCAGCATGCGTATCGTATGAGACCCGTTTTAATAACACTACTGCAGATCAGATTTGTCATATCTCCTGCAAGAGAAAGTAAGATACAACATTTTAACCTGACAGAGCCTTTTTCACTGTCCAGAACAGGATATTATTAGCTCTGGGGAGGGTAAGCCAAATCAAGCTTGAATTAGTTTAACAAGATTTGTAAGTATTGAAACAAATAAATGCAGTTTTAATGTTTGCAATGTTATTGTGGAGCACACAGACTTTGAATTTATATGTACTGCAGTACAAAGTAAAAGGCTTGGGTCCGTTTTCTCGTTAGGATTGTTGAACGTTGCTCTTACGCAGGATACCCTCGTCCACAGTGCCTCTTGGGCACGGTCTCTGACTCACACCGCCCCCAAAAGCGTGCCTATGTGGTGTTTACGACAGCACTAGGTGCCAGGGACCGATGCTGTGGCTGTGGGAACTGTACTAAAAGCCGTAGGGGCACTCATAGAAACAGCACTCAAGTTCTTGCCTTGGTCCTGTGTGGTTAGTTAGGCTCCACATGCCCAGGTATGACAGGCTACCTTTTCCTGGGGGATTTTCAGGAACAGAAGGTGTTTGCTTCTGACTAGAGGTCTTTGTGGACTTCTCTTATGACACCTGTCTCCAGCTCTGGCAATAAGGCCCACGAACAACTCTGGTTTAGTCCACTTGTTCGTGCATCCATGACAAGTCGTGCTGCCTTGCTCTCACTCCTCTTTCCGCCTGATTTCTGACAGCTCTTGGTTCCCTGCCCTGGACTCTTACCCTGTTCCAGGCTCCAGCTGTCTACCAGGACTCCTGGCAGACAAGAGCTCCTTTTTGAAAGGACTGAGGAAAAAAAAACAACTTCAAATGGCGGGTTTTTCCCTAAAGAGTTGTGCTGCGTTACACACTATTACCGTACTTCAGTAGCCTGCACCCAATGTTCAAGCCTGAAAGGCTTATTCAGAACGATGAACTGGAAATACATCTGCACACATGGCACTGTAGTCTTATGTTATCTATAGAAGGGGTGTCTCATCCATGTGACATGTTGTGCTCTATCAACAGATGTTGCTGCTAGTGGCCCTACCAACCTCCTCCCCCCACCACACACACTACTTTTCATTTCTCTTAAATGATTACCTGCCTACTAACCATTTTCACTGCTAGAGGGATTTCATCTAGCAAATACCCAAGGAAAGCAACATTTTTACTCCACGGGTCTCAGCAACCTAAATTGCCACTTGTGACTTCATCTTTCACGTCCCCGATAGTTCCGAAGATCCATAACATGAGAGCTAAAAAAATTCATGTGGCAACCCTATTCAAATGCCAATACAATTCCTTTCTTGGCCTTCAACTTGCTGGGAGAGCAGGTTGTACCTGATTGATTTACCACGGTACATTTCTGGGCCTTAATATATATTATGTAAGCACCGGAAGGACATTTTTGTGTATTTACTTGCTCTACTGCACAAATTGTTGAGAAAATATTTTTACTCACTGTTGGTAGGTGGCAAAAAAAGTCCATTTATATGACGAGGTTTGCTATGATGGAAGGCACAGTTGAACCTCACGCATCCTACGGGCTGTGTTTCCCAGAAACAGGGGACGTTGCTGTACTTCCGCTGCAGGAGAAAACAGTTTTCAGATACCGTAAATATAACAATAAAAATGGACTAAGTGGCTTTGTACATGGTGTACTGCTGTGAACACCTGACTATGATTTTGTGGGACCACGTTCTGACATTTTAGAAGATCTAAAGTTATCTCTAAAGTTATCTTAAGCTCCCGGTAGCTATAAAGCTGTCTTGAGTTAGGTCAGCGGAGCTTTCATGAGGTACAACTGTTCCTAGACAAGAATAGGAGTAAAGCAGTGTGCTTACTGCACCACAGACTTTTCCTGAGATGCTGGGAAGAAAAAAAATCTATTAGTCACTTAATGGACACGTGGTGGAGTTTCCTTTCCTGCACAATGGGATAATCAGGTCAATCTCAGATGAAATCTGCTGTACAAGTGCCAATCTTAACACTAGTGCTCTCCTACTGTTAAAGGACCCGGGTCCTTGGGAAAATAAGGAGTAAGAAACAAAACCCAGAAAGATTCCCAACAAAACCTGAAAAACTAAAAATTTGGGAACTTGCAATCCTCGTACAGACTTGTCAGACTTGGATTTCAAAACACGGGAGAAAATCTTTTGTTCCAGTTCCCATTGGGAACATCAGCTCGGCAGAAGAAAGTCACTTTTGTTTTCAGACTAAAAACCGTGCTTGAAGGGACTTGCTCCTTTCTACCTTTATTTCGATATCTCTCAATCTGCCAAACAGATGTGAACATCTTTCCCATCTCCATAAGGAGCACTCAGAATCTCAGCCAAGAGGTTTTTCACAGTGGCAGAACCTGCACCTGGAACCCTCATGAGGAAAATGACTTTGTGGGTAAGTCACACTAGATTCCCATACCCTAGCGGTTGCCTTAAATGTGAATCTCCTCTTTTGAAACGTTTTGGTTTTGAGTCATGGGGGAGATGATGCAGTAGTCCACGTGTAACGGTACTGCGGTGACAAGCATTTGCAAGTTACTGCAAATACTCAGGATTTGATGTTGTGAGACAACTGTCGTTACTCTCTGCTCACAGCATCTCCCAGCTGGTTTTATACAAGACAAACAGAAGCCTCATGGGAGCTAAAGACTATCTACAGGATTTGTTTAATTATTTGTTTAATTATTGCTGCTTTCCTCATAGATACACTCCCACTGCTGCTCTCCCTCTATCGCTCAACATGTCGCCAGCTAAAAAGTCTGCACAATATTGGAGAGAAAGCACTTTCACAACGAGAGTCACTTTCATTAGTCATACTTAAAATTATTTTTCTGTATCTCTGCGTTATTAAAGTTTACAGATATTAGCATCAGCTCTGACTATGGAATTCACTTCTCCTTGTAACCTGAGGTATCTTCCTCAAGCACATGATAAACTCATAATTCCAAAGAGGCAAGTGCTCATGGCCATTACCCTGAACGTGTGAACTCAGGTTTATGTCCTGGATGCGAACTCCATCCCAGCCGAGAGCTGGAAATGCCAGGTTGCTGGTCATTTCTGCGTGAGTTTGTGCGTGGTTTTTTAAAGGAAAACAAAGTCACGCTGGGAACTATTTGAATACCCGAAGGTAAGTTTCACCCAGTTCCAGACATTAACAGCTGGGTCTAGGAGCAGCATCTCCAAAGCGTGCCACTTTTGGACTGGAGTCAGTACAACTGGGCCATCCCCTGAGACACGCTGGGGTCTGGAGCCAAAGCCCACCTCCCAGGCACTGACGCCTAAATCCCCGGTGCTGAAATGGATGCAGTAACGGATGCAAATATTACATAATGAGCCTCCCTTTCAGCACGGGTATATCGAGAAAATCAAGGACACAAACCACTCTAAAATCTACAGCACTTACCTGTGCGCAGGGGGAGTGAAAATAGGAATAACGGTCATTCCCAACTGTGGCCATTTTCACCTCTGGTGCTTCTCCTCCACTCTCTTAGTACCAGCGGAACATATATGAAAACGTTAAAGCTGTCAACATCCAGGCAAATCGTAATCTTAGCCTGAAAGCGGTAGTTTTCTTTCGAAATCTGGGCCTTCAGAACCTTAGCCGCACTTCTTCTTTGACACAAAACTCCACCAGACGGCAAAAGACACTTGAACGAAGGAGCTGCTGCCTTCTCCTGGCTTGCGGAACCTTCGAAGGCAGTTGTTGGCCGGTATAGAATGTTAGCCTTCCGCTGTTGCCAAGGGCTCCTCCAGCTCATGACATCAGCATGGTGGTGCTCTGCGACCTGTCCGGCTTGAACATCTTCGTTTATCTCCATTGCTTCAGAGAAAATAGGGAAGATTGGACCCTTTCAAAGAGTCTCCCGGTGCCTCTTTAACGTAAAACAGAGCAAAGCCATCTGGCGGGGTTTAAATAATGCCCAACTCCTTGTCGCAGGAACTGTGGTCTTGGAAACAAATCTTTGATACCACAAAGACAAATCTTACTCTTTGACTACTTTTTAACCAAAATCCTGGTGCCCAATGTGTTTTTTCTTGCTGTACCTCTTTCTTTGGACGGAGGAGCTTGCTCCTTCCTGCCAGTACACTGTTGGCTGTTAACTGCTTCCACTGTTGGGGTTCATTGCTTTTTCTTGCTTCCATGATGGCCACTGCCACAGCTAAAGCAGAAAGAGCAGCGTACGCTTGTGTCCCTAATTAACACCTCTGTTCCCATGCAGGTCCTAGGCTGCCTCTGAACAAAAAATACCTCGCGGGGGAAAGAAAGTTTCAGTCCCGGCAAATGGTAAGACATCCTGTCATCCCCAGGATAGGGGGTCAGATTTACAACACTGAGAGACATCAGTGACTCGGAGATGAACGCTTCAGAGCACTGTTAGATCGAAGCCTGGGAACGTTTCAAGTGAAATACCAAAGGCAGCGCAGAAAGGAGAAGGAGCCGCGAGCTCAGGAGAGAGGATGCCATCGCTTGAAGATCATCAGGATACAGATGAAGCCGAAGAGAAGGGAGGTAGATACAAGGCA
>JANXJH010037859.1:0-10124 GCA_027564575.1 Spilornis abbotti | reverse complement strand
TGGCCTTGGTCACGGTTACGCTAGCCTCGGCGGTGTAGGTGACTCCATCCGTGGTTCCCGCGCCGTAGAGAGCCTTACCGCTCTCCCCGTAGAAGCCCTTGTCGGGGGTGAAGAGCAGCTTGCCATCCTTGATGGTGAACACTCCACCCTTGACGCGAGTCTCATCCTGGGGAACCATGCCGGGGCCGTAGAGGGTGAGGGAGTTCAGCTCCACCTTGCCAGGAGTGGCCTTGTCATTGCTCAGGGCGTCGATGAGAACGGGGGTGTCCTGCTTGGTGGTGGCGTGGTCATCTACTCCCTGGGCCGTGGGCTTGACGGGGGGAGTCACCACGGGTGCGGCCTTCACGGTGACCGTGATGGTGTTGCTGTACTCATTGCCAGCGGCATCCTTCACCGTGTAGGTAGCCTTCGCGTCTCCGGAGAAGTCCTTGGTGGGCACGAACTGCACCTGGCCGTCAACTACGCTCCAGGTTCCCTGGGTGGCGTCATCCCCCTTGACGGTGAGCGTAGAGGGAAGGAACTCCGTGGTGCCCTTCTTGTCGTTGCTGAGAACGTTGAGCTTCACCGTGGCTCCGTGCTCCACGGTGGTGGTGTCGGGGGTAGTGGTTCCCTTGACATCGGTGGGGGGCGTGACCACGGGTGCGGCCTTCACCGTGACCGTAATGGTGTTGCTGTACTCATTACCAGCGGCGTCCTTCACGGTGTAGGTGCCCTTCGCTTCTCCCGAGAAGTCCTTCGCAGGCACGAACTGCACCTGGCCGTCAACTACGCTCCAGGTTCCCTGGGTGGAATCATCGCCCTTCACCGTGAGGGTGTTGGGGAGGAACTCCGTGGTGCCCTTCTTATCATTGCTCAGGACATTCAACTTCGCCGTTGCCCCATGCTCCACGGTGGTGGCGTCGGGAGCAGTGGTTCCCTTGACGTCGGTGGGAGGCGTGACCACGGGAGCAGCCTTCACAGTGACCGTGACCATGGCGTTGTACTCATTGCCAGCGGCGTCCTTCACCGTGTAGGTGCCCTTCGCATCCCCGGAGAAGTCCTTGGTGGGAGTGAACTGCACCTGGCCGTCAACTACGCTCCAGGTTCCCTGGGTGGCGTCGTTGCCCTTCACGGCGAGAGTGGAGGGAAGGAACTCCGTTCCACCCTTTACATCGTTGCTGAGAACGTTGAGTTTCGCCGTGGCTCCGTGCTCTACCGTGGTGGCGTCGTTGTTGACGGTGCCCTTGGCTGCGGCCTTCACCGTGGCGGTGAGGGTTGCGGTAACGCTCTTGCCGTTGGAGTCCGTGGCGCGGTAGGTGATGGGGGCGTCTGCGCCGCTGAAGCCATTCGCTGGCTTGTAGGAGATGGTGTTATCCGCCTTCACGGTGTAGGTGCCACCCTTGGTGGTGAGGGTGTTCACGGCGTTACCCTGGGCGTCAAGCAGCTCCACCTTGGTGAAGGTGCCCTTGTTGGAGGGGGTGTCGTTCTTCAGGACGTCGGCCACCTGCTCGGCGCCGTACTCCCCGTTGCTGGTGTCGTTCTGCGCCGTGGCGGGAATCTCGGGGGCCAGCTTGGTGTCCAGGAAGGTCACCATGGTGTTGGGGGTGGTGCCACCGGGGGAGAACTTGATGTTTGCTCCTCCAGTGTTGCTGTCCAGGATCCATCCCTTGTTGGTGTAGCATAGGGAGATCTCTCCGGGGGCGACGGCGTAGCCCGCTGGCGCGGAGGCTTCCCTCACCGTGACCTTGCCAGTAGAGGTGGCGCAGTCATCGCCGGTGCTCTCGGGGGCGGGAATCACCTGGCCGAACAAGTCTCCCGTGGTGTACCAGCTCTGTCCCTTGATGTCGCTGGGGGCGTTGGTGATCATGCTTCCAGCATTCGCCGGGGTGATGTTGGTGAACCAGGCGTAATCCTGGAGGTTCTCGCAGCTCCAGTCAGTATCCGTGGAATCCCTAGTGCACGCTTGTCCAGCAAGGCGCGCTCCGGGGATGGGGGTGTTCGTCTCGGCGTCCCGCTTCTCGAAGGTGATGTTGAAGTTGGTCTGTAGATCGGGGATAGCGGTGTTGCCGTTGCTCTTCGCCCCCTGAACTTCCACGGGAGCTTCGAAGGTATTCCCCGAGGTGTCGGTGATCTGATAGTGGAGAAGCGCCGTGGTGGTGTCATATAGCATGAAGTTGATCTTGCCGTTCGCCACCGTGGCGGTGTAGGAAGCGCCATCGGAGCCGTCGCTGCGAATGCCGTTATCTAGAGTATAGGTGGTCACTAGAGCTCCCGTCTCAGGGTTCACGATCTTCAGCGTGGAGAGATCCCATGTTGCTCCGGGGGAGGGAACGTCGTTGCGGAGAACGTCGACGGTGTCCATGGTTCCAATGGTGGCCATGTAGCCGTTATCGTAGTGGGCGTCGGGCTTCGCGTCGGCGTAGGCTGTGCCAGCGCCCAGGGTGAGGCAGACGGCGGTGGCCAGGCTCCCCATGGTGGTGATAGCAGTCTTCTTCATATGAGTGCGTCCTTTACTTCGTCAGGGGATACTTCTCCCCGGCAGTGAATGGTCTTTATAGTTCTACCAACTTCACTTATCAAGGAGCGTCAAATCTCCCCGTTGGGACGCCATGAGCGGGGAGTGAGAAGGTATAACGCCTGGGATATCCTTGATATGAGAGGTGATTCCCAACAAGAGGAGAGAACAATGAACATGGGGAGAACACTTCGGAACATCAAGGGGCGACTCATGGATCTCATCCATGGGGGCGAGGAGAAGGAGTTCCCCTGGGCATCGCACTCCGGGGAAGCATATCCACGGGAGAAAGCGCACCTCCAAGGGTACAAGCCCTCCACGGTGGAGAACGGAGAAATCACCAAGGATATCGAGAGAGATGAAGCGCCGCGTGGGGAGGATGAGACTCCAGCCTCGGCGTTAGAGGTAGGGGAGAAGGAAGATAGAGCTGATACTGAACTCACCATTCTCTCCAGTGAGAACACTACTCCTGGCATAGAGCCGCACCATGGCGGCGATGGCTCACCGGGGGAGGCCTTGCCCGAGGAGAATAGCGCCCCTACCTCTCTCAGTGGAGCCTCTACCATGGAGGAGGAAGTCTCCGATGACACGGATTCTACTCCGAGAGAAGATACTCTCTCATCAGCGGCTATCACGGATACCAAGGAACAGGTTCCCCCGAGTAGCGGGGCTGCACTTCCTGCGGAGGAGGCGATTGCTCCCTCCATGGTGGATGAAGTTGCATCCGGAGAGAAGGGTGATACTGTTTCAGCCGAGGAAGGTGAGAGCTCTCCAGGGGATGAGGTGGAGAACGTAGATGACTCCGGCAATTCTCCCGCCACTTCCATGGTGAATGAGATAGATGAACGTGGTGGAGAGCGTGGCACCAACACTACTCCGATGGAGGAGAACGGGAAGGCGTCGGAGAACATAGAGGAGCGCGCCCCGGAGCCCTCGACCCCTACATCCAACTCGAAGGAATCTTCCACTGTGGCCTTTCCCTTGGATGAGCTGCCGGATCTCCCCGCGCTTCACCATGCGCCGACTGAGCTACTGGATCCCAATGCCCCTGAGCTGAACGCCCCCGTGAGCAGCCCCGACGCCGACGCGGAGACGGATGCGCTGTTCTCCAGCCTGCGTCAAGGAGCAGCGGGGGATGAGCACTTTATAGCCCCCGCCGATGAGATGGTGAGGGCGCTGAACAGCTACAACAACACGCTGAACAACGGCACCTTCTTCCTGGAGGACGCCGATGGCGTGGGTGATGGAGGAACCACGGCGAAGTGAGGATCGCTTTCATGCGGAGAGGGGATCAAGGAGGGAGCCCCGTGGCACCCAGCGCTCTAACTCCACGGCATTCTCCCATCACTCTATCTCTCTCATCTCCCCTCGCCTTCTATACCCTCGCTTGATTACCCCTATACTCCCTACTACACGGCGATATTGCCCCTCACTCATATACACCTCCCGAGGAGATTTACCCATGGAGCCAATACACGTTGAACGCATCCTGGATGGCGATGGGGATCTCATCGCAGCCTGTGAAGCCATGCTGAACCGAGAGATGGAGTGCCAGTACACCTCCCGCACCCAGCTGCTCTCCATAATGGATTCACCACGGTGCATCCTCCTGGGAGCGTTCTCCCGGGGTAGCATAGCCGGAGTCATCATAGGAAAGCGCCTCACCAAGGAGGAGTCCCGGGCTTACCTGGAGAAGAGAGGATTCGACGTGGCGAAGCACCGGGGAGAAACCGTGGGAATCATCACCCGTGGCGCGGCCTCCCTGGAGCACCAAGGCCTAGGGGTGGAGAAGCTGCTCCAAGGGGAGATCAAGTCCATGTTGCTGAAGTGGGGATGCGACCTCATCATTCCTCTGGGGAGTGAGCAGAAGTAGCAGTGGAGAGGATGAGAGAAGCCCCACGGGAGAATGTATCTCTACCTAGATTCCCGTGGGGCTTTCCTCACGCCTGAGCTCCCTCTCTCACTTTCTTGTAGGGAGGCTATTCACTCCCTACTTACCGGCCAGGGCTGCGATCTGACGGGCGTTCATCACCCAGGTGCTACCCCCGGGGAGAGGGGAGTGAGCCAGCTCCACGCCGTCGAAGTCGTTCATCAGCCCCATGGAGAGCAAGCTGTGGGAGAAGTCCGCCATGCTCTCGAAGATGGCGCTCTCCTGAAGGGGGAAGTAGAAGGTGAGATCCCCGGGGGTGTTCTCCCCCTCGAACTCCTCAATCATGGCGCGCACGTCGGGGTCCATATCCTCCACCTGCTCCCGCACCTTCGCATCCGGGGGGAAGCCAACGCGCAGGGCGCGCACTCCCATACCCTCCACCGTGCTGAACTTCACCAGGGAGAGCCTCATCTCCCGGCTCACCTTGACATCCTTGCCGCTCTCCAGGGCGTCCTTCGTCATGGCTAGCACCGCGCTCCCCGAGCCCTGCATCATCTCTCTCATGTGATTCTGCATGGTGGTGATGATGGCGTTCATGAGCTTCAGGGCGTTCGCCGACCAGGCTCCCCGCTCCTGGTCGTAGCGGTACAGCTCACCGGAGAGCTCATCCCCCAGCTCCCGGTACTCTTCCTCCCTGGGGTCGGGAACGTTCTGCGTCAGTGAGTCGTGAGCCATATCCTCGGGGGTCTTGATGTCCAGCCCCTCAATGCTTGCACCCATGGGTGTATCCTCTCTCTACATGGACGGGGGTGGAGAGGGAGCAGTATTACTCCCCTCTACGCCCGCCCCATCAACGGTGAAGTAATCTTCCCCATTATACCAGGATTCTCACTTGCCGTCCAGGGAGAGGTGCTGACCCACCTTCACGTCGGAGTAGAGTTCCTTGGAGATGCCCCAGGTGGAGCGATCCCCCTTGTCGTTCTCCAAGGTTACGCTCCACGCATCCCCAACGTGATTCGTGTTGTAGTTGTAGGCGGTGCATACCTGGGAGTTCCCAACCTTGCTGTAGATCATGCAGGAGCCCTGCACCGTCTCATCGTGGGCGGGGTGGAAGTTCTTCCTCACCACGGAGCCGCTCTTTACCTCGGGGGAGCAGGCGGTGGTGGTGAGAAGGGTGGCGGCGGCCATGGTGATGGCGGCGGTGGCGCGGAGCGCGGCGTTGAAGTAAGTGTTCATGGGGCGATTCTATCGCTTATTTCCCGTCTAGTCAAGGCGAGAGCGCGGCGGAGGAGTTCATCTTGGTAGAATGTCGGAGACGGATAGCAGGTAGTGTAGAGAGGGAGGAAGCCATGGCTAAGGGGCAGAAGGAAGTTCTCTTCGACGTGTACGAGCGAAGGGAGTCCGGGGAGGATGAGATCAAGTTCTATGAGAGCAATATTAACTGCACCCTGGAGATAGGTACGCGTTATAAGGTCACGCGGTACCTGGATGAGAGCGGTGAGGTGCAGCGGGTGAGCATGAGCATCTCCACGGGGTGGAAGAAGCATAACCCCTCCGCCTTCGGTAAGAGCTACATCACCTGGGATTTATCATTCACCTCCATCTGGCGTGGCCGTGGCGGCGCGGTGTATCGCACGGGGAACATGAACGGCAACTTCGCCTCCAGGAAGGTCGCCACCTCCCTTCTGCACAGTTTTACCGCCGATGACCGATGGAATACACAGCTGGGCAATCGCAATGAGTGCAGGCGTATCTTCGCCTCGGAGGTGGAGGCAGCATTTACCGAGATTCCCTCATTCTCGGAGCTCTTTCCCCTGGCGGAGCATTATGGAGCGCATGGCTACGGCTACATTCCCGTGGGGCTGCGCTCAGCCATGCTTGGAGCGCAGAACGTGCAGGAGTTCACTCGCCGCGCCTTCGGGAAGACTCGCTACCGCCGCGACCTAGTGAAGGCCGTGGCCAGCGCCACCCTGCAGGACGTGGAGAACGCCTGGCAGTTCAGGGGGCTGGTTCCCATTGACTGGATCGTGGATCTCCTGCGCGGGCGTCAGTGGGAAGGGAGACACGCTCGGCAGAACGCCATCTCCATTCCCCGCAGGCACCTGAAGCACCTTGACCAGCGTTCCCTGCGCAGGCTCATGGGGGAGATGAAGCAGCGCAACTACGACTACGGCTTCTCCCAGCAGATAGTCGACATCGGATTGGTCTCCGTGGAGTATCCCACCCTCACCCGCGTGGACTCCTGGAGGGATCTCCACGACCGCTTGATTGCCCTGGACCGCCCGCGCCTGCAGCGGCGCGCGGACATAAGCACGGCGAAGTCCCGGCGCATGCTGAAGGAGATGGATTTCTGGTCACTGCAGGCGGACCTTCTCTCCGATGAGAAGTGGTGCGCGGAGAACCCTGAGCTGGCCGCTTCACCGCAGCTGCGAAAGGAGCGCCGCGCGGAGTTGGAGGCGCAGGCCGAGGTCGCGCGGGAGGCCATGCTCGCTCGCCAGGAGAGAGAGCGGCGGGAGCGGGAGGCGCAGTGGCAGCGGGAGTTGGAGGAGCGCCATAGGGAGGCTTTGGAGAAGCGCCGCGCCATTGTCGCCGCCCTGGAGGGTAAGCATGGGGATCTCAAGATCACCGTGGCGAAGAGGGGAGACGTGCTCCTGCAGTGGGGTTCGGAGATGAACAACTGCATCGCCTCCTATCGCGATGAGGTGAACTCCCCCACCAAGGTGCTGGGTGGTGTCTATCGTGGGAAGCAGCTCCTGGGCAACTTCGAGTTCTGCTACTCGGAGGATCAGTTCGTCCTGCGGCAGCTCCTGGGTAAGTACAACCGTTCCCTGGACGCGAAGGTGCGGGATGCGCTGGTGCAGCACTTCGCCGGGGCGGGGGTTACCATCAATAGAGGGTACTGGGGAGAGCGGTGATTCTCTCCGGGAGATGAGATGAAGGCGGGGCGGAGAGCAATTACTATCTCTCCGCCCCACTTTCTGCTATCCCAGTGTTCATAACCTAGGGTAGCTTACAGTCGCCCTCTTTCTTGGTATAGGCGATAAAGATAAGTCGTGAGAGGCCTCTCGTACCGCCAGAATCTTTGATAGAATAGAGGGGAACCAGAAAGCAACAAGAGAGGAGAGCAACATGGGCAACAACAACATACACCGCACCATCCCCCTCTCCAACGCCACCTACTGGGACCCCACCACCGGAGAACAACTCAACACCGCCGAGATAGAACAACTTCTCACCCGAGACATCCACCACATCACCGCCCTCAGCGAGTACCACCTCCTCGGGGACGAAACCCTCCGCAACGACCTAGATAATTACCTCCAAGACGATGATAATCCCCGCCAAGCCTCAGCAATCGGACGCTCCCTAGGAATCACCTGGCCCCCAGACATCCAACCCGCCCGCGCCACGGGATCCTCTCGCCAAGCGCAAATCGCTCAAGCCCGCACCATCAACGAGACCCTCTCCGCCCTAGAACGATGGAAAGCCTGGGAAGGCACCACGGAGAAGTACGTGAGCCAAGGCTGGGCATGCACGGTGAACCCTACCCCACCCCGATACCTAGCACCAAGGGTAGAGCTATCCAGCGCTGACCGCCAGTACTCCTACTGGAACAACGACGTTCTATCCGAGGATGTTGACTGCCTAGAGCTCATGTTGGTGATCAACTATAGGTGGGTGCTAGCGCTCCTACCCAAGCCTAAAAAGCGCATCCTCAAGGACGCCCTCAAGCTGTGCCTTCCCAATCTCCGCCCCAGCGAAGATGGATCCATCCTCTATGATGTGGTCGTGGAGTATGAATACCACTACACCCTCTTCAACATCAACTATGCAGTCACAGTCGACGTGGGAACCACCCAGTACGTCACGGTGAGCTATGTAGAGACCGCCACGGGCACCATCCTAGAAAGCAGTACCCTCTCCGAGCGTGTCCATGCTCTAGCCAACTCAATCAAAGCCAGCGAGCGACAGAAGCGCAACCTTCTCAAGAAGGGCGACCTATGTGCCCGCGTGGGGGACGCATTCACCGCTGCTTCCTACTACCAAGAAGCCGTGCTCCACCGGGAAGCCGCGTCGAGAAAGAAGCGGGAGCTGGCTATTATAGCTGGCCAGGAGA
Organism: Spilornis abbotti; assembly: GCA_027564575.1. Lineage (NCBI taxonomy): Eukaryota > Metazoa > Chordata > Aves > Accipitriformes > Accipitridae > Spilornis > Spilornis abbotti. Next base: position 1,643 of record JANXJH010037859.1, on the reverse strand, counting down.
TTGCCGCGTTCGCCTTCGAGCGTGGGAATGCGCCCGTGTTGTTCGAGGACCTGGGGTGGATCAAGAACACGATGCAGAACGGGCGTTGGAATCGTGGCGCGCTCGTGAAGTGGACTCGGGATTATGTGGAGTTCAATGGCGGTAGATTGTTCACGGTGAGTGCGTGGAATACGTCTCAGGATTGCCATGTCTGTGGGGAACAAGTCGTGTTCCTGGATGATCGTATAGTGCGTTGTGATGCCTGTGGCATGGTGGCGGATCGGGACGTGAATGCCACGGGTAACATTGGTAAGCGGGGCCATGAACTACTCAAGAAGGCCGTGGCTACGCGGGCGAAAGCAAAGAAGGCTACGGAGGTGGCGGTGCGCCGTTCTCCCGTGGTGAGGTCTTCGCTGAAGTATCCCGGGCGGGATAGGTCGAAGAGTGGTCCGACGCCGAGGCGTCCTCGAAAGAAGAAGAGTTCTAGTGCTCGGGGGGAGGTGTTGAGTGGTATAGTCAATAGCTCCCCCAGGGCGCTTTCCGAGAGGAAGGGGCATATCGTAGTGGGGGACGTGAGCGTAAAGAACGCGCGGGGCGGGACCCTTTCAGGGCAGCTAGAGCCTTATCGCTTTGATCTTGATCGGGTCTATCGCTTAGAGCCGGTTTATCGGTCTTAGTAATAAACGTTCTACGATGAGCAATGGCTATCAGTAGTAATCGTAGTCATCGTCATTATCGCCATTCTCGGCCCAGTGCACTGCGGCATACTCATCGGTCTGCCCGTAGGTGGCGTTCTGGCTCACCCAGGTCATGGCTTCCTCCAGGCTGCCGTTCTTGGAGGCGCGCCATGAGCCGTAGTAGCTCATTCCCGCCGTGTAGGTGCCATCATCCTCAATCTTCACGCCGTAGGAGCCGTTCGCGGAGAGGCTGTCCTCGAACACATCAAGCTGTGCGTTGGGGTTCAGCTTCTTCTGAGTGCGCAGCACGGGCTCCAGGGCCTCCGCCTGGGCCTTGATGTCTTCCTGGGAAGTGCCCTTGGGGATCGCCAGGGCGAGCAGCGGGGTTCCTAGATCTTCCGAATCATCCGGCGACATCACGCTTCCACCGAATCCGTTCTTATGCAGCAGCTTGCTATTGGGTAGGGCTTTGACGATAGCCGTGTTCAGCCTTTCCTCATTCTCGGGGATAGAGTCATAGACGTAGTTCCCCTCCATGTAATCAGCGTCATAGATAGCCCGAGCGGTGTCGGGGTTGATCAAGGCTGCTACTCCATGCTTCTTGAGTAGATCCTTGGCCTCCGCCACCTCTCCAAGGGCGATGTTCTTCTCCCGCTCCCTGAGCTCCGCCATCTCCTTCTCAATGGACGCCCGCAGCTCAGCCTTCCTCTCCGCTATCTTCTTGTACTGCAGCTTGTTGTTCTGGCGCATCTCCCTCATCTCCTGAGCAACTGCGTCCATGCGATTCGGGCTAGGGGTGTTGCCGATGAGGTTATCCCTCAGCGATCCGGGAAGCACTCTCTCCCGTATTACGCCGCTCCAAGCCTCCCGATACTCCACCGTGGTCTCCACGTCCCCCGTGGGGCTGGCGCCCTCCTCCACGCTGAGTACTTCATTCACCTGAACTCCGGTGGCGGTCACCTGCTTAGCTAGAAGCTTCTTCTCCTC
>JANXJH010035029.1:0-10210 GCA_027564575.1 Spilornis abbotti | reverse complement strand
CTACCTGCTCTACAAGCGCTGTGGGGAGAGGAGTACTCGGGTCACCCCATGCTGCTGAACGCCGCCATGGAGCGAGCCGTGGCGGGGGAACATGAGAGAGTGGAGTACCGCCACCTCATGCTGCTTCACGGCGTGGTGCAGCGGGGTGAGAAGGATGGCCTTGTTGAAGACCTCATCGGCCTCATAGACGGATCCATCGTTCCCTTGGATGAGAGGGTGGAGGGCTCCTTGGAGAGGCTGAGAGAGGCCTTGGATGAGATCATCATTTATCCGAATGCCATGCTTCGCGGCAACATCCCTTATCTCAGCAAGGGAGTGCAGAAGCACGTGCGGGGGATCTTCCCCTTCTCCTATCGAGGTTGGGACACCCCTCCATCTGGTAAGTCCATAGTGGAGAGTATCTCCATGGGCGACGCGGTGGCGGCGGGCATCGATGAGCTGTTCTCCAGCTATCCTAGAACGGTGCTCCTTGATGGGATCCACGCCCTAGGGAGCAGATTGAGCCGTGGGGATGAGCTGCCGCTTTCTCCTCCTCAACTCACCATGGAGGAGAGAGAGGCCGTGGTGAAGCTTACTCAGCAGGCGCTGCATCGCTGGGCTTCACGGGGAGCTGAGGATCCCCTCTTCCTTGCTCTATGGGAGCACCACTCCACTATGACCTGGGGGCAGCTACGTGAGCTTTCTCTCCTTGCCCGAGAGTACAACGTGGAGTGGTCGGTGGCTGCTATGGAGTGGTGAGCGGGATTAGTCCTTCTTCTTCGGCTTCTTGATGCGTAGATCCGCTCTAGTGATTCCAGCTTCATGGAACATGTCATTGAGTAGGCCATAGGAAGCTATCATGAAGTCGCGAGTGCACATTGTTGTACCGGCTTCGCGGAGGCCCGCCGCTATCATGGATTGGGCCTTGCTCCTCATCTGGTAGTACCTGGGAACGTACGTCGGGTTCTTGATTACCTTCTTCGTCTTGGTCTGGCCGCTCTTCTTGCCTCGCTGAACGTTGGTGAATTTGAAGTTAATCAGCCATATGGGGTAATCACCGAGCTTCTTCTGCTTGCCCCCCGGGGGAATGAAGATGAGCCCTATATCCTGGGCCAGGGCCCGCAGGCGCTCCGCCTGGTGCTCCGAGATACCCAACACCTCTTTCAGCTTGGTGTCCGAAAGATCGAGGCCCTTTCTCCCCGCCTTCATCTGAGGCTCAATGACGAGGGTGAGGAGATCCTTCACCAGTTGTATCTGCTCCGCTCTACGCGCTCCCGCCCTGGGCTTCTTTCCCTGGGCGATGGTGACGTCATCGCGGCGCTTGTAATAGTGCTTGATCGCCGCGTTCACGGGACGCACCCTTATCGCCGGTGGGTTGCTGATTACACTGTTCTTCATTTGGTGTTCCCTTGCTCTAGTATCTAGAGTGCCGATAGGTGGTTTACTTCTATCTGCACTTCGCTTGTTCCTCTTTCTAATATCGTCGTGAAAAAACTCAGGAAGATGCGCGAGGCGGCCCCAAGGAACACCAGATAACCAAGGGCCGCCTCGCGGGACGAAAGCTGGCGGGAACCACCCCGCCCGTCCAAGCCGCTCTACCTACCACTAGAGGGAATCACGGGGGCGGCCATGCTCAAGCGCGTCGAGCACCAAGCAATATCAATCCTACCAACCCCACAGCTGGCGGGGCGAAATTCCTTATCCACGGTCAAGATATACTTCCCACAGCCCCTTCAAATTTTTTAAATTTCGATACAGTGCAGCATCAGTAAGCACAATGGAACGCGGCGACGCTGCACCGGAAGCAGTGCTCAGATGAAGCAACCCGCAGGGCCACGCAGTATCACGCTCCCAACCTACTACTCTCCCGCCACGCACTCGCAGGGGGAGGGCAACCACCGCCTTGCCCTCCCCGCGCTCCGCGCACCCCACCGCGCGGTGCGAAGCTCTTTTTTATCGGCCTCCCGGCCTCCCGTCGAGAGACCACATCCAGCTACCGCTTACTCACCCCATGAACACCGGCACCGGAAAGGCTCCCCGTTACGAGGAACAGTAAGGAGCCGCTGCAACAAGGCGCACCCGTGGTAGAAGAGAGCGCTCCCATCGCCTGCGCCCCATAGGAGCTAATTCGGTGCCGCGCTCCCCCGCCTCAGCCACAGCCGTGAGTGCAGTAGCCGCTACACCCAGGGAAAGCCGCAGCGCCACGCAGAGAGGCGAAGGCTAGCACCGGAGCTCCGAGGTGAAAGCATGAACACCCACGCCACGGCTACCGCCATAGCTACCCCCTAGAGAGGCCACGCCACCACCATGCAACACCGTTCCTATGCTCACCACCCACTTCATAGAGCAGTGGCTCAGATGAGGTAGCTACTATCTTTCATCGCGCCGCAGCATCACCCTCTATAGAACCGCAGCGTTCCCCATGAAGCCGAGGGATCAACGGTGGTGGTCTCCCATGAGAGAGACGAATGATGTAGTTCTCTCCTTGCTATCGCTTCATGGCGACGTGAGTAGGTGCACCGCAGCCACTATCGCCTTGAGATCTCCTCCCGCTGCAATCGAATTCGGCGGTGAGGCCGTGAGGTCTCGCAAGCCGAATTCGCTGCACAATGGCTTCGCTCCCTCTCATGACTCCGCTGATTTTTTTACATTCAGGGGGAGAACTACCCATGATCATAGTTGAGAGGTAGCATGGGCGAGGGCAAGCGCGCGCAGCGAGGGAGAGTGAGGGAAGGAAAGCCGAGGCGAGAGGGAGAGAAGAGCAACGCAGCGAGAGGGAATCAAGGGAGCAGCGCAGGAGAAGAACACCCAGGGAAAGCGGGAACAACACCAAGGAGGAGTGGAAGGTGGTGAGAAAGGCGGGATAGAGAACTTTCTCCCTACCCCGCCTCAACTTGCTCTAGAAGGTGTTCATCGCTTCCTTCTCACGCGATCCAGCACCTCCTGGACACTCATGGAAGACTTCGTCTCGGACAGAACATCATCCAACTCCCCCGAGAGGAATTTATCATCCCAGGTATCCATATCTGCATTCCAGATGTCATCGGAGAGAGAGGGTCGGGGCTCCTTCACATCCTCACTGAACTCCGCCATGAAATCCTTCCCACCCCAGGGGGACTCTCGAATGAAGTTGTACACTCCCTCACGGAGATCCACTCCCCCGGACGCCTTCTCCCAGTCGTAGCTGGAGAGCGACCACTCCCAGTTATACTCCTCCGCCAGGGCAATGAAGCCGGGAAGCGTGCTCTTTCTCACCCACCCCACGTTCTCCAAGAGCGTGGAGCACCAAGGCCCCCAGGGAGTGAACTCCTCCTCCGAGCTGTGCTCATCCAACTCCTCATCAAGCTCATCGATGAACTCCTCCATGAGGTCAGCGTCCACTTCCCCATCGGCTACTTGATGGGTGAGGTATCGTGAGATAGCCGCCAGGTAGTCGTACTCATCATCATCGTACTGGGTGTCCCGAATGGTCATCAGGTGGAGCCCCACCGTCTCCGGGTGATTCCAGGACTTATCCACGTCTCCATAGGGGTTCACTCTATAGGAGCCACTGGAGCTTCCACGGGTTCCCAGCGTCTCCCTCAACTCCTCTAGGAGAGCTGCGCGCGCCTTCTTTATGGCGTAGGCGACGGATCCTCGATAGAGTCTACGCTTGCCACTTCCATGGAGGTCCTGATCGGTGGCGTTTTCCCCTATCTCCCTCACCATGTCCCAGTACTTCAGTAGCCACTGGTACTCGGGAGATTCCTCTCCCCCGGCGATGAGCTTCGCCACGAATACATCCTCCATTGGAAGTGGCAGCTCTAGGAGAGTGGCGGTGGCCAGGGCGGCGGAGAGTTTCATATCCATCCTCGGCACTAGCGCGCGATAGACGGTGCTAATGGGTAGTTCCGATCCGCCATGGGGCATCTCCTCCCTCAGCCAGTCCTGGTGTTGAAAGATCTCGGGGAACGTGGCCATGCTTACTCCTTCTCTAGGGGTGTTGCCACTACCATTTCCCACCGAGTGAGGGTGTTCCTCCACGTGGTGGCTCTCCCTCTCTATCCCCGGTGAAGTAGTAGCAAGATTCCCTCTCATCCTATCAAGGGAGCAACGCAGTGGAGCCCCTCCCCTAGACATTCCACGCCCTCTCCGGTATCATGGAGTAAGATTACCCATATCAGCAACCCACTAGGAGAGCACCGTGAGCCCCATGGAAGTAGTTCCCTTCACCGGGAACACCCATATCCCCGGATCCTTCCAAGCCACCATGGAGAAGAATCTCTTCGTCGAGACGGAATACATCACGCGCCACTGGCTCACCCACAGCCTTTCTGAGGATCCCGGGAGCGTTGATGCCCTGGACTGCGCGGGATTCCTGCGCTGGGGGAGTCGAGGGGTCTGGAACACGGAGGTCATCGGACTCATGCTCGGTGCCACCTCCCCTAGTAATGATGCCATCAAGGAAGGGGTGGAGATCCTCACCCAAGAGATTCGCCGCTACCTGCTTCAGGATGATCATCGCCTGGAGGGCTTACAGCCCCTTCTCAACGACCGCCATCTGCGCACCTGGGAGTTCGTCAGGAAGAGGATGCAGTTGAGCATCAGCGCCGCCATGGAGAACCTGGAGCGCTCCCTGGTCAAGGCGAAATATGGAGCCGAGGAGCTACAAGTCGTTTACCTCGGAGTGAACACCTACTCCCTGCAAGATCTGAGGAGCGACGGCGATGAGTCCGAGTTGCTCACCCCCATGACGGTCACGCGCAGGGAGTTGAGACGCCGCATCTCCTCGGATCTAGGCGAAGTGATGAGGTTGCTCTATGTGAACATCAATGCTCAGCGGTCAAAGATGGCCAGGGATACCTTGGAGTGCTTCTCCATGGAGCTACCCAAGGAACTGCTCTCCTACGCCCCGGAGCAGCGCTACACCATCGTGGATGCTCTCTATCACATTCAAGATAGGATAGACGCGGGGGATGAGAGATACATCTCCATCGTCATTGATCACTTTCACGACCTCTCCTGGGATGCCGTCCTAGCCTTCGGCGCCATGCTAGAGGAGTACAACGCCGAGTGGGCACTGGCCAGCTTCGACTGGAGCAAGTGAGAATCAGTTGGAGCTCAACGTGGAGGGAGAGGGAGTGAGGAAAGCCTTGTTGAGTAGAGGAGAAGCCCGTGAGAGAGATGAGAGGAATAGTCGGTGAAGATTAGGAGCAAGATTCATGCACCCAAGTACCTGCGGCGCGCGGGGGATTGGAGTAGGGCGCTGTGCAACGGAGGAAAGGATCTCCACGCCACCTCCTTCCTCTCCCTCCTCCGCGACGCGCGTGGGGAACATCTCTCCATCCCCTTGCATCCCGTGATCCACGACCTGGCTACCTCTCCACGGCCCCTCTCCCGAGAAGAGAGCGCTGCGGTGCTTCTCATTCATGAGCGCTGGGGAAAGATAGTGGGAGAACGCCACCAACGCCTCCTTCTAGACGTTTTCACCGGCAGGAGGGCTCCCACTACCCCGGAGCAGGAGAAAGCCCGGGAGAGGCTCTATGGAGCCCTCACGGAGTACGTGGATGAGGAGCCGTGGCGAAGCAAGATAGAGCATATGCCCTTTCCCACGGGCACCTTCATCGCGGACAGTAGTGATCTCCTATGGAGCGCCGCGAAGGAAGTGCTGCTTGCCTGGGGCGTGCGTCTGCCTCGGCACTTCAAGGGAGCGCTGGCTTACCAAGTAGAGGATCACTATCCATTTCTCAACGTGGTGGATCCTGGAGTTTTTACCAACTATCGCTCCCACTCTCCCGTGGCGATTTACTCCTATGTCGTGGAGCGCACCACGTTGCTGTCGGTGAAGCAGTTGGGATCCTTTCTCCGTGGTGATGGTCGAGCCGACGATGTAGAAGATGCCCCCGTCATATGGAAGGAGGAGAGGATTCGAGGGGCGATGGAGGCGCTGTTCACCGAGGAAGAGCTAGCACTGATTCATAGGATGGGTCATGAGTGGAGAACGGATGACGCCACCATGGAGCTGATCGCTCCCCACCTACCTAGAATGACATGGGATAGGCTGCTACAACTAGCCGAGCTGTCCGAGGAGTATAACGTGGAGTGGGCGGTGGCTTCCATGGAGTGGTGATGGGAACTATGGGGCCGGGGATGGAGTGGGGAGAGGAGAAAGTAGAGGGAGCCGATCTCCCTCTATGGCGTTGCACTCATCCTCCGCAACATTCATCCGCCTCATCACCTGCGCCACGGTGCGCCTCTCCAATGCAACCTCTCCACTGAAGAGTCCATAGGTGGCGCTGGCCCCGCTCCTATCGCCACTGGTTTCTATTTCTCCCCTCACCTATCCCATTCACTCCCTTGACTCACCTACACTCTCCGTGCTAGGATGGAGGAGAAAGTGAGTATCTCAGTATCAAGGATGAGGAGAACAACCCCATGGCTCAGAACACCCACGCGGTAGCTGACAGCGAGAAGGCGGATCCCCGGGAGCTCATGCTCCACGGCGTCAAGGATGACCCGGCCCGCGCCGTGGTGATGAAGCGCCACCTGGGCCTGAAGGAGCGCGGGGATGAGCGCGCCATGGACGCCGCCATCCTCATCAACCACTCCCCCATGAACCTGCTGCAGCGCATCGCCCTCACCAACCTCATCCTGGGAGAGCAGGCTCCCACCAGCGAAGAACAGGGTAAGGCGGTGCAGCACTTCATCGACGGCGTGCAGGAGTACTTGAACATGGAGGATGAATCCTGGGAGGAGTTCCTCGCCGTTGGCTCCCGCTCCCTCATGCGGCGCATCACCAAGCCCCTGGACGCCGAGTTGGGGGAGATCGCCACGGAGATCCTTGGAGAGCCCGTCTCCAGTAATGCCTTCGCCTTCGACCTGCTTGCTCATATGGGCATGGATGATGAGCTGGCTCCCCGGGATGAGGATCTCTTCACTCCCCGGGAACTGCTCTCCCAGGAGATGTATCTGGCCTCCAAGGGAGCCCTTCGGGAGTTGCTCACCGTTCTCTCCACGGCGAAGCTGGGGCCGGTGCAGGAGGGCGCTCCCCTCTTCGAGTTCCTCACGGAGGAGTGGGAGGAGGTGCAGCGCGGTGGCGTAGGTGTCTATGTTCACGTGGAGCCCCATGAGATGGAGATCACCAACGAGGAGAAGTTGCTGGCCCAGGTCGCGGAGTTGGTGGAGGGCAACTCCCCGAGCGGCGATAATTCCCATGAGGGGGAGAATGAGCAGGCCTCGGAGGATCCCGAGGAGGAAGCCGAGGTCAACCCCTGGGATGGCCTCTTCGAGGTGCCCTTGGGCGCGGCGACGAAGCACCGTGAGAAGCTGGAGAAGATCGGTGAGTTCACCGTCAAGGGCTTCGCCGTGAACGGCCAGTTCTACCCTGTCTCGGAGTGGAACCACGTGTTGGAGCAGATTCCCTCGGGGAGCGAGGAGCTTCTGGCCTCCTTCTCCGGGGAAGCCTTGGTGGACGCCGAGGCGGTGCGCCGCATGGCTCCGAACGCCCGCTATCTCACCTGGGAGAAGCTGCTGCAGGTGGCGGAGCTTTCCCGGGACTTCTCCGTGGAGTGGGCCATGGCCGTGGTGGAGTGGGGTGATGAGGAGTGATGTCGGAGATTCCCAGCGGGAAGGAGCTTGAGGAGTACCTGAACTCTCTCATCTACCTGAAGGATGGCGACGGGGAGCTTGCTCCCATGGAGCTTCCCCGCCTTCTCCTGGCGCTCGCATTGGAGGGGAGAGCGGTGAAGGATGATAATTTGAGGAGCACCTCACTTCATGTCCTTGACATGGCGCACCGCTTGGGTGTCCTCCCCGAGGTGGATGGCGTGTTGAGCACCGCCGTTTATCTCACGGCGGCGCACACTCTCAGCAACTATAAGCGGCTTTGGGAGAGTCCGATTCGCAACGCCGCAGCCGCCCTGTACGGTGACTTCCCTCTCTCCCCTGCTCGGGAGAAGCTGCGTCAAGAGTATCTCAGGTTGGTAGGGAGCATTCTCTCCCATGAGAAGTCGCTGAAGGAATCCGGGGGAGTGTTCACCGAGGATGATGCTTGGTGGCACGAGACGGTGTACCGGGAGGCGTGGAGCGTCCTGCGGGAGTTCATCTCCAATGACGTTCTAGAGGAGGATGGCACCTTCCTGCTCGACACCCCCATTCCCGGGGAGAGCCGAATAACCTGGACGGATTATCTATGGGGAGAGTGGGAGGGGGAGCTGCGCTGGGATAGCTACAAGCGGAACATAATGCTGAATATGTGGGATCGTATTGCTCAATGGGGTCGTTCCAATCAGGCAGGCTTCACGCAGCTTGTTGATGGCGCTTGCCCCCTCAGTCGAGGACTAGATGCTACTATGTGCTCCTTACAGGCGACTTATGGAGAGGAAGCGATGAACTCCCTCATCACCCTTGCCAAGAGCGTGGTAAATTATGGAGCATATATGGATGAGCTACTCTCTCACTTCACTACTCTCACCTGGGAGAAGCTCATCACCTTCGCCTCTCTCCTTGAGGAGTATAACGCGGAGTGGGCCTTCGCCGCCGTGGAGTGGGAGTGAGGGGAGCGGGGAACTGCTATGCAGCTACTTTCACCCATGGCGTCCTCCCCTTCTCAGCCGCTAAGCTAGCCAGGGAGAGAAGCTAGTCGCTATCCTCTCCGGCAGCTCTATGGTGGGAAGTGCCCAGGAAGCGCGATGCTCATCCACGAAGCCACGTAGAGTCTCTCTCACCCGAAGCTCACCCCCGCCATCACTCCAGTCATAGGAGGCCATGCTCCACTCCAGGTTATACTCATCCACCAGGGAGTTGAACGTGGCTATCTTCTCAGGCGTGAGGTGTTCCAGGTGGCGCATGAGATAGGGGAAGGTTATCTCCCGCGACTGCAGTGCTTGACCCCACTCCCCCAGGCCGGGAGAGCCAGTCTCCTTCATAGCGATGCACTCCGCCTCATCAAGTAGCTTCTCTAGGATGATGATCATCTCCTCGCTGATCTCTCCTGGGGAATAGACGGAGTCATCCATGCTACTCGCCACCTCATAGGGAGATACTCCGAATGGAGCGCCCCACCAGCGCTCGCCGTAGCCTCTATGGAGGACCTCGGCATAGGGCCTTGATTCCGAGCTTATCCTGCCTGGCATGTCTCGCCGCGCTAGCTCGGCTGCTAAGTAAGCGTTCCGAGCCTTGGGCCCGCCCCGATTCGCGTAGGCGCTGACATCAGCCGCTTTCACTCTTAGAAAGACGTGGCACCTATCCCGCCGCGAGAGCCCCTCTCCAAGCCTCCTCCACAGCTTCTCCAGGGCTTCATAGGTAGCTGACTCGGGGCCGTGAGCAAGGAGGCCCTCCACCAGGGGCCGCTCCTCCCAGGGGAGAATGGAGAGGAGATCCAAGGAGGAGAGAGTCCAGCGCAGCCGCATGGGGAGTGAATCCCCCAGGAGCTGTAGATAGAGGCCGCTCCAGGAACCCACGGGCTCACTCACCCAGGGCTTCATCCACCACGTGCATGGAAGCTCCCTCAGAACCTCTCCATGGAACTCATGGATTTCACCTAGATTGCTCACCGCGCTCTCCCCTCTCTACTGCTCACCTCTACATAGGTCGTTGCGCCCCTATTCTATCACTTGGTGGATGGATTGCCCTCCATGACATCTCTTCGCCGCGCTATCTCCAGTGGAGTGGCTCTCTACAACTGTGGTTCCACGCCATCCTCCTACGATGATAGGGAAGCTATCCTCTATGGACAGGCGCAGGGTATCCGGCTGCGCTGCGTGGCACCGCTTTCACCTTGGAAGCGCCCGCCACCGGGTACATCACCGGCTCACTGCGCGCTCTTCCATAGGGAGCCATCGCTTTCTCTACTCAACTCCACGGTGAAGCATCCACCACGTCCTGCATTCTCCCTATGAAGGTATCCTCCCAGGGAACGTTGCAGCTCCAGTCGAAGCTGGCCACGGCCCAGTCCCAGTTGTACTCCATGGCCTCGGCGTAGAAGTGGGTGAGGGAGAACTCATTCACGCGATCCTGATGCAGGAGCAGCTGCCACGCGGGGATCTCCCTCCACTTTGATGGCTCGGGTCTCTCATCGAGAACGTGATTCACTCCCTCGGTGAAGAAATCGGCGGCCCGCTCGGCGGGGGATGCCTTCCCACTTCCATAAGCGGGGTTGTATAAGGTGCGCAGGTGCCAGGGGAGAGCGGAGACGTACATTCGCGTGGCACTCACCGCGCCGCCGTAGCTCAGCAGGGAGGGAACTGCCTCG
>JANXJH010032159.1:0-10249 GCA_027564575.1 Spilornis abbotti | reverse complement strand
CCGGCCCCTCTCACCCCGTCATCCACCCCCGCCGCTCACGCCCTCAACCAACCACGGCCCGTTACGATCCGAGACGAGCTGATGGACGACCAGGGCGCCCCGCGCCCGCCGTCGTCCATCGCGCCCCGACCACGCCACCCGGGCACCGACCACGCCACCCGGGCACCGACGCCGCCCGGACTGCCCCTGACCACGCGCGTGGTCAGGGGCAGCACACCGGGTTCACCGCTTGCGCCAGGCACGCAGCAGACGGGCCGCACGCTTCGTGCGGTCCTCGTCCGCCACGATGTAGGGGACGAGCAGCAGGCCCAGCAGGGCGACTGCTGGAGCGCTTTCTAGGAGGTGTCCCATCGGGGGACTCCTTTCTCTGAGGGGAGTGGTCACCACACACACGTGCGGGGACTCACCTCCCTCTATGCCTGGACTCCGCCATCACCCCGTCTCCGCTGGTCAGGGGCCGCTACTCGACGCGCTACCTGCCCGCTACCCCGGTAACGGGTAGCGGGCCGGTAGCGGGCCGGTCGCGGCCCCGGTAGCGGCCCCGGTAGCGGCCCCGGTAGCGGGCTCAGGCGACGGCGCGCACGTCCTCGCGGCGGCACCCGCGAGCGGTCCGCCCGTCGCGCTTGACGCTCACCGATGGGACGCCGGACGCACGCAACCGCGCCGTCTCGTTGTCGCCGAGCAGGGCCACGACCTCGGGCCAGTGCAGCCCGGACGCGCCGTCCGGCCAGGCCGCGAGCAGCCGCCGCGCCGGGCTCTCCGGGGCCTCATCGTCGGCCTCCCAGCCGAGCGCGCGACGGGCCGCGAGGCCCCGCGCCCCGGCCGCCGCGAGGTCGCCGGGCGTGACGTTGTGGCAGTGCACGACCTGCGGGCGACCCCCGGCGACGAGCCAGCCCTTCCCGGTCTCGTCCTCGGTGAAGTCCACCGCGCTCACCCCGGCCGCGTGACGGCCCGTGCCGAGCGTCGCGTCGTTGGCGATGTGGTCGAGCACGCGCAGCGCGAGCCGGTGCTTCGCGTTGGTGCCGATGCCGCGCGGGATGCTCTCGCCGGTCGGGTACTGCGTCGCCACGATGACGCTCACGCCGAGCGCGCGGCCCTCGCGCACCAGCCGCTCGGTGAGCACCGCGGGCTCATCCTTCGGGCCGGTCCACACGCGCTGGCACTCGTCGATGACGACGAGCACCGGCGCGAGGTCGGGCCGGTCGGCCAGCGCGTCGGTGACCCGCACCTCGCCCAGCCTCGTGAGGACGGCCGCGCGGTGCTCCATGTCCGCGACCCGCTCGCGCAGCATCGCCACCGTCGCCGCCCGCGCCGCGGGGGAGTCCCCGAGGATGTGCGCCGCCAGCCGCTCCCCGAGCGGCGCGTAGTCCGGCGTCCCCTTCGCGTTCACGACGAAGATGCGGGCGCGGGGGTCGAGGGCGACGGCGCCGACGAGCGCGGACACCGCCACGGTCTTGCCCGAGCCGGGGACACCACCGACGACCATCGACGCCCCGCCCAGCGTCAGGGCGACGGCGTGACCCCTAGGCGTCACGCCCAGCGGGATCGGCTCGAAGAACGACGCGCGCCCGGCGCCGCGCAGCGGCCACGCGGGCACGTCGTCCGGGGTCATCGGCCGGTCGAGCACCGTCACGGACAGTCGGCCGGGGTGCACGTGCGGGCGGTCCTCGGTGATGACGCACGACGACGCCACCCCCAGCGCCGACGCCAGCGCCTCGCGCTTGCCCATCACCGCCCGCGCCGTCGAGCCGGGCGCAAGGTCCACGTCGAGCGTCCAGCCGCGCCCGTCCCGCGTCGCCGGAGCAGCCGGGGCCGCGTCCTGCGCCCCCACGACCGCGAGGGCGTCGAGCAGCACCGCCGGGGAGGCGTCCGGCCGCACGGCCGGACGCAGCTGCGCCCCGTCGCCGCCCAAAGGCCGGCCGACGTAGGCCAGCCAGCCGAGCACGAGCAGCCCCAGCAACGGGCGCACGAACCCCGGCAGCAGCCCGAGCAGCAGCCACCCCACGAGGGCGAGGACGGGGGCGGCGAGCAGCGCCGAGCCCGCGTACTTCGCCCGCTCGGCCACGATCCGGTGGTGCCACTCGTGGGCCTGCCCGTACTCGCCGCCGCGCACGGCCGCCTCGTCACGGCCCCGCGCCACGGCGCGCCGGACGTGGCGGCCGTCGGCGTCGGTCTGCCACGCCCACCACGCCGCCAGGAGGCGCCCCGCGGGACGCTCACCGCGACCGTGAGGGCCAGGCGCACCCAGTCGGGCCGTGGCGGGGCGTACGTCACCGCTGAGGGCAACGCGGGCCGCTCCCGCACGTCCTCCAACGCGATCACGCGCGGGGCCTCGTCCTCGACCACCTCCGCGTCCACCACATCACCCAGCCCGCCCCACGGCTGCACCGGGCGCGGGTACTCGACCCGCTCCACACTCACCGCACACCGCCCACGCGGCGCGCGTCGAACCTCGGGTCTCGGTAGGTGCGCGCCGTCCCGTGCCAGCCCGAGCGCACCACCTGCCAGCCCTCACGCGCCGCCGCCTCGTCGCCCGCCCGGTGCAGACCCTCAGCCCAGGCCACCACCTGCGCAACCGCCCACGCCCGGATTCCGGGTCGCGGGGTCGCCACGTCGATACTGCTCATGGGTCATCTCTCCTAGCCAGAGGTGATCAAGGCCCCTCGACGTGTGTCCGCACGGCGGGGGGCCGCGTCATGTCCGCGTCATCGCGGCTCATGACGCTAGTATCCGTCCCAACGGAGCCAAACACAACACACCACAACACGGGACGGCCATGGATAAGAAGCCCTTCGACCTCACCGGCGCGCTCACCCCCCGCCAGGTCGCCGACGCCCTCGGCGTACATATCGAGACCGTCGCGCGCTGGCGACGCAAGGACCGGGGGCCGCGCTACGTCAAGGTCGGCGGTCGCTACCGCTACGACCCCAACAGCGTGCGCGAGTGGGTCGCCCAGGCCAGCACCGACGATCTGGACTGACGATGACGACGAGCAGCGTGGACACCTCCGCGACCTACCGGGCTGGCATGGCTGGCTCTCGCTGTCAGCTGCGCGCCGTGCCCCTCACCGTCCTGGGTCACCACAGCGCGGGTGAAGGGGTCAGGTCAGCTCTCACGGGCGGCAGGACGAAGGCACCGGAGGTTGCCTGGAGGGGTGCTGGGGGACCACCCGGGAAGGCCCTACATCTGACTTGGCTTCGTGACGCACTTGAAACACGCCGAACGGCATCCCCCACCCGTCTCCGTTCCGGTGGGAGGGTCCGGCCATGACGGCGACCGAGACGGACCAGGAGTTCGAGCAGTTGTGGCTGCCGAACTTCGCGTGGGCGACCGACCACCTCGCCGCTGGCATCTACCGGATGCCCCGCCCTGACGCTCTGGAACGTCGCTTCATCCAGGCCAACCCCGACGCCGTGGCCAACCTGTTCGTGGTCGACGTCGACCAACCCAACGCGGCGCTACGGGCCGTCTCGACGGTCGGCTCCCACCCCATGCCGAACGTGATCGTGGAGAACCCTGCCAACGGGCACGCTCACGTCGTGTGGGCCATCACCGAGCCCTTCACGCGCACTGAGTACGCCCGGCGCGGCGTGCTCGCCTACGCAGCTGCGATCAGCGAGGGCCTGCGTCGCGCCGTGGACGGCGACAAGGGTTACAGCGGGCTCATGACGAAGAACCCCGCCCACCCCTCGTGGCGCGCGGAGTGGATCACCACCGAGACTCGCACCCTGGACGAGCTCGCCGCCGGGCTCGGCCAGAACATGCCCCCTAAGACCTGGCGCCGCTCCAAGGGCTACCGCGAGAACGTCGCCGGGCTCGGCCGCAACTGCGCGCTCTTCGAGTCCGCCCGTCACTGGGCCTACCGCGAGATCCGCAACCACTGGGGCGACCCCGACGGCCTCGGCCGCGCCATCGCCGCCACCGCAGCCCGGATGAACGCCGAGTTCCCCGAACCGCTGCCGCCCTCGGAGGTCCGCGCCATCGCCGCGAGCATCACGCGCTGGATCGTCACGCACTCCCGCATGTGGGCGGACGGCCCCGCCGTCTACGAAGCCACTTTCTCCACCATCCAGGCAGCACGCGCCCGCAAGGGCGGCGTGGCATCCGGCGAGGCCCGGCGCGCCAGGGCACAGGAGGTGTGGGAAGCGTGAGCAGCGTCTACGGCCGTTTCCCCCGTAACGGCAAGACGGCCCGTGAAGCCGCCGAGCGCGTCGGCATGTCGGTACGCACTGCCCAGCGGTGGACCAGCCAGCCGCGCGAGGTCTACCTCTCCCGAGCCGAGCAGCGCCGCGAGGCGATCCGCGCCCTTCACGCCGCCGAGCCCGGCCTCTCCATGCGGGCGATCGGGGAGCGGCTGGGGTGCTCTGCGGCCACCGTGTGCCGAGCCTTGCAGGAGAAGCCATGACACCCCCTGACACCCCTACAGACCCGCCCGTGTCACCTCCCATGACACCCCCCACCGGCACCCCACTGAACCCCCCGCGCCTGTCCCAGGCGGAAGCGGCCAAGGCGTGCGGCGTCTCCGTGGCCACGATCCGGCGCCGACGTGCTGAATTAGACGCAATCCCCGACCCAGCGACCGGGGGTTGGCGCATCAGCATCCCGAGCCTTGTCCAAGCCGGTCTGCTCGACCGCGTGACACCCCCTGACACCCCGACCAGCCCGCCCGTGTCACGTCCCACGACACCCCCCAGCGGCACCGCCGGTGGCACCCCCTCCGGGGCGACCTCCGAGGTACCCACACCGACCGCAACCGAGCAGGCTCTACGCAAGCAGCTGGACGCACTGCGCGCCCGCGCCGAGAACGCCGAACAACGGGCCACCATCGCTGAAGCCATCGCTAACGAGCGCGCCCGATCCCTCGAGGACATGCGCCTCACCCTGCGCGCCCTGACCGCAGAAGCCCACCCCCCAACAGCCGCTGCCCCTGCGGCGTCGACGACTCCCGCACCGCCTGCCACACCAATTCGCACACCGAACCATGAACCCACTGATGGGCCCCCGACGACGCCGCTGGGAAGGGCCGACCCCGTTGATTCCCCAAAGGACTCACGCTGGCGCCGGTTCTTCACCCGACGCTCCTAACGCGCGCCGTCCTCACCGATGGGTACCCACAAGAGCTCCATACCGGGTTCGTCGAGGTACCAGGCGCACGTTCCAGCGGCCAGATCCTTCAGGCGGCGCCTCGCCGGGCTCGCGTTACGTGATGAGAAGGCCGTCAAGAATCTCAGTTGAGCAGGATCAATCCGCTGCGCACGGGCCCACGTCTCTAGGGCAGCCTTGCGCTGTTCCGTAATCGGGCCGTCGGTGGCGACTGCTTCGACAACCCAGAAGCGCACGGTTGAACCAACGTCGGCAATCAGAGCGTCTGGCAGGAGGTTGCTGTGGTCGATGGAGACACCCAGCGCGTTCAGCACCTTCTCGTCGCCGACGAAGACCTTGTTGCCCGGCTCGCTGATGGCAAGTACGACGGGGTTCTCCAGCGCAGATGTAGCCCACTGCTCGATGACGCCCTGAAGGATGCGTGAGGAGTCTCCTGCCTCCAGAGACCGGACCGTTCCATCCGGAAGGGTGACGGGGACAGCGCTTGTAGCAACGTTCTTCGAGTGCGCCAGGGTGGCCTTCAGCCGAGCGCCGACATCTAAATGAGTGTCCGTCCAAAGCCGAAGGGCATCGTCGAGGTCGTCGCCGGTGAGCGCGGGGTCGAACAGCTCGGCGAAGTGCGGCTCAAGTGCCCAGCGGGGCTTGTCAGACGAAGTGGGCAGTCCCGTGCGCTTGCGCATCGCTCCCAGGGTGTTGAGTTCTCGCCAGGTCTCGTCGCGAAGAGACTCCCGAGAGTTCTCCTCGTACCGGCGGGGGCCCGATACGCCCCAGCCGTCGAGAACCTGCTGCAAGCTTCGATGGCCCTTGGCGGCAGCATCGCGCCACGCTGCCCGGTCGTCATTGGAGGTGTGATGCTCCAAGACCTCGGGCCGCTGCCAGAGCACGGTGGTGGGACGTGCCCATGTCTCGGGTTCGTCGTCCGCTACAGCTCCAACGTAGAGAAGACAGGACACGGAGTACCCAGCGAGTGGACTAGAGAGCGCGGCATCGAACGCCCCACCGAACAACTTCCGCAGACGGGACTGCGCTTCGTCAGGGCTCAGGAGGGGTCTCATCGGGCAGCTCCAGGGACGTAGGCAGCAGCGACCGCGCGGGCGAGCTGTTCAGAGTCAAGGTCGAGCCAACCCAGGATGGTGTGCTCGGCCGGCATGGGCAGAGCCATGAGCTCGTAGGCACTCAGCGCAACCGAACCTGAGATACAGCGCACCAAGGCATCGAGAGTAGGGGTCGCAAGAATGCGCACCATGAGATCAGGCGGGATCGCAGAGGCTGCGGGGCGCAGAACGTTGACGTGGTTCTCCACCACGACCGCCCCGCCAATCTTCATCAGATGGTCCCTACTGAGGTGAGCTGCAACTAGCTTGCGGGGACTTTCGGGGGCAGCCGTTCGCTGGATCAAGACGGCAGGCTCGGTGAGAGTCAAGACGGACCGATCACGCTCCGAGGACAGCTGCAAGAAACGCTTGTCGTCGCGCCGCGGGTCACGGTGGACTACTCCACCATCCAGGTCGTTGGCCCACAGAACGAGAACTCGTCCTTCGCCCTCCTCGCGCACTAGGTCTTCTTGGCGTCGATTCCACACCAGTGGGCCGGTAGAAACCCGCCAACCTAGTCCACTCAGCGTCGTGGGCGCCTCGCTCGCTCCGGCAGCGATAGAAGCGAGGTTCGAACGGCGCGGAAGTAACCAAGGGGCGTCGCCTACAGGGGTAGGCACGCTCGCCACCTGCAGGACGGCTCCTTGAGCCGTTGAGGAGACACGCGTCTTGCGCACCTTGCGACGGGTGAAGACCGCGAGGCAGGTCTCCTGGAGGACTCCAGTGAAGACGCCGGACCGATCCTCGACGAAACTAATGGATGCGAGCCGGACCCCATGTGACAAGCGATGACGGAGTGGAGAGAAGTAGCGTCCCGCAGTCCACGACGTGGGGACGAGCGCCGCCATCACACCCTGGTCGTCCACCTGCTCTTCAGCCGCGGCCATGAACACCCCGTACAGGTTCGCGTGGCCGTACAGCACGTCAGCAAAGCGCGACTTATCAGCGTCGGACAGATGAACCCGTCCATAGGGTGGGTTCAGGATCATGACCCGAGCCGGGCTACGGCCTGCCGCCAGACCGTCCCCCACCTTGGCCAGAGCAGGCAGCGGCCGGCGCTTCCTTGCAGGGATCTGCGCTTGAAGGTGAAGGAGTTCCGCGGCCAGGATCACGTTAGCGATCCACACACCGGCAGGATCGAGGTCCCATCCTTCGATCAGAGACGGAAGTTGAGCCAGCACCAAGCGAGGCTCCATGCCGGTGCAGGCCCGGAGGTGACCTCGTAGGGCGGGAAGCAGTAGGGCCCCAGCCCCACAGGCCGGATCCCGTACCAGTCCAGGCAGCGGCTTCAAGCCACCCTCGATTGCTAACGCCTCTCTCGCCATCGCCCAGAGAGAGTCAGCCAGCACCGATGGTGTGTAGTGACGGCCGTGGCGGGCTCTGGTGGCCGACGAAAGCGCCGACACGTATGCCTGCCCAATCTCTTCACCAGTCAGCTCGCCCCATGACTGTTCCAGCGGGGGTCTGTTGGGGACAGGGCATGGCGGCAGCGCATCGATCGCCCGCTCTACATCAAGCCAGTCGTCATCGAGCCCGGCCAGACGCGCCTTATGCGCCCACCATGCCGGGATAGCCGCGACAACAGCCGCCGCGGTTGGAGTCAGCTCGGCGGCAGGGTCTGCCGTTGCCACCTCGCGCCGTGAGCCACGTGCGCCCAGCTCGCGCACCAACTCGGCAGAGGTCGTCATGGCCCAGAGCCTACGGAGTCGTACGGGGCGCAGCGTTGCCCGACTCGTCACACTCCACGATTCGCGCACACCTCTTGCACCAAGGCCGTCGTAGACGTTTCAACTAAAAACGGTGGACTAAGGTATCCCCACGCTTCGCGCGGAGATACGGCCCGCAGGCCTCCCGGTGACCACCCCTGGTGAGCTCCCGACAAGGTGCCGGACGCGCGCCCGGCGAGCGGACCAGCCAGCCACAGAGGCCCCGGCCACGCCTCCCGTCGTCGCCCAACCCGGCCCGACGATGACGCGCCGGACCCGGTTCAGGTAGGACACGCCGGACCCGGTTCAGGTAGGACACGCCGGAACCAAATCAGGTCAGCGGCCGATGCCCCGGTCTCGGTTTCGGTCTTGGGTCTGACGGCGCATCCGATCTGCGTAGGTGCGTGATCCAAGGCGCGCTGCGGGGCTCTCGCCGGGCGCGACGGCTACCCGTGGGCTGTGGGGGAAGCCCTGGGCCGCGATCCTGCGGGCTTCCAGCGCCTCCAGGTCCAGGCCCTGTAGCGACGGCGCGCCGACGCGCACGGGTAGCCCGGCCGCCTTGCGCTTCGCCACGATCTGGTTCCGCTCGCTGGCCTTCTGACGCATCCGCCACGGCAGCGCTGCGCCCTTGGCGCGCTCGTTCACCGCTGTCTCCGCGACCCGGTACGCGCCCATTCGCCGGCTCGTCATGTCCCGCGCGACGGCCTCGCGCTGCGCGGCCTCGACGCGCTGTTGGTAGGTGCTCGTGCGCTCCAACATCTTCTTCGGCGCCACCTCGACGCGGGGTGCCGGAAGGGGTGCCGACAGGCTCTCGCCCAGCGTCTTCCAGCCCAACGAGCGGTCCAGCTGCGACCCCTTCCACCACACGACCTCACCCGCCGCGTCGGTGTGGTCGGGCAGCGCGAAGGAGTACCCCGACACCCTTCCGGTGGACGCGACGTTGGCCCGGAACGCGACACCTTGCGCCGTCAGGACTTCCTCGAAGGTCTCCCGGCCCAGCCCTCGCGCGGCGTTCGCGCAGGCGCTCACCCGCCGCGCGAGGTCGTGCCTCGGCGGCTCCATCCCGGTCCGCAGCGCGCGGGAGTGCTCCCCACTCGTCAGGCTCCGCGAGGTCTCCCGACGCACCGGCGCCCGCTTCAGCCCGAGGTCGCGCTCGACCACCTGGCGGGCCTCCTGCGCCGCCCGCCGGTCGTTCCTCGCGTGCCAGATGCTCCGGTCCCAGCCCACCCGGGACACGACGATGTGTACGTGATCGGCGCCGTGGCGGACCATCACCCACGGCCGATCCGCCCAGCCCATCCGCTCGCCCATCGTCTGCGCCGCGTGCCTCCACTCCGCGTCCGTGAGGGTCCGGTCTTCGGGGGCGCAGCGCACGCTCATGTGCCACACCGGCCCCTTGACCTCCGGGCGGCCGTTGATCGCGGCCTGCATGTCTGCCGCCCACCCGCGCCCGTCTCGGGAGCCGTCCGCGCCGAGCGTCCCGCCGATCACCGCGCCCCCCAACGTGCCGTCGTAGACGTGCTCGTTGGCCCGGCCCGGCCCGTGCAGGTACGCCGCGAGCCCGACCGCCGTCGAGCCTCGGGTGATCTTGGCGATCACGGCGTCAGCCCGTGGTGCGCCTTCGTCCAGGCGATCAGCTCGTCAGCGGTGATCTCGCCGCGCACGTACCGGTCTTGCGCCGCGCGCACCTCGTCGCTGGACCGCCCGCCCTCCATCTCCGTGGAGTGCCGCGCCTGCGCCACCGCCCACGCCCGCGCCTGCATCTCGGCCGCGCTGATCGTCGGGTTCGTCGTCTCCTCGTGGTGGCTCATGCCTGCCCCTTTCCCTCGCGCAGATCGTCGCGCAGCTGCGCGACCTCGAGGCGCAGCGCCTCGACCGCCTGGACCGTCAACGGGGACACCTCACCCGCGCGCTCCGCGACGTTCGCAGCCCGCGCCATCTGATTCACGTTGTTGCCGATCCGCCCCAACGCGGCAGCGACCTCGGGGGCAAGGCCGGCGCCAGCCGGCCCCCGCCGCGCGGGCGTAGCCGGCCCTCGGCCGGCGAGCCGATCCGCGACCACCGACCGCACCCATGCGGCGGTCTTGCCGTACCCCGCCGACCGCGCCGCCGCGTGCCACGCGGCGCGCTCGGCGTCGGTCAGGCGCACCACCAGACCCGGCCCCCTCGGGGCCGCCGTCATGCCGTCCTGGTCGGCCATGCCGACCCCCTCTCAATGCAAGCGAAGCGAGCAGCGAGACCCCCGGCCCGCAGCGAAGCGAGGACCGGGCGAGGGACCGCCGCTAGATAGGTCGCGCAGCGACCGCTAGCGATGGTCATACCTCGCTACTCATCATCCAATCACCT
>JANXJH010029465.1:0-10368 GCA_027564575.1 Spilornis abbotti | reverse complement strand
TCGCCGAGGTCAGGGCGATCGCCCGGCGTCGCCGCGGCGAGCACAAGGAGGCGTTCGGCGAGCTGTCTGCGCTGGCGGCTGGCGACGAGGCGCCGGCCGCGACCCTGCGCATTGCGGCCCTCGCCAGGCTCTCGCCGACGGCGCGCGCGACGAGGCGCTGGCCCTCGCCGAGCGCGCCATCGCCCGCAACCCGGACGCGTGGGCCTGCGCGCAGGCCCTGGCAACCTGCCTCTACCATTCGGCCCCTGTCCGAGGCGGTGCAGGTGTCCCTGGGCGAGTGGCCGCAGCCTGTCACGGCTCTAATTACCGCCTAAGCACTGAATGCGCAGCGGGAAGCTGCTGCAGATGCCTTGAGCGAGGTGGTGAAGGTCACCCCCGAACCCCGGACCTCATACGACTTAAACGCGGATATTCAGGCGCATCACCCTAAAAGGAAGTGACAATGGATCGCCTGCCTCTCCCACCCGAGCACGATACCCTTCCCCGCAACGCCGCCGACGTGATGTTCGGATTGCACGAGCAGACCGGCCTGCCGTTGCAGGCGCTCATCAACCTGGATCTACAGTCTTTGCACGACGTCGTCGCCGCGATCTCGGTGCCGGAAGATGCCGACGCCGTCGAGAGGCTGGTCATCGTGGACGAGGAGACGATCGGCGTTCTAGACCGCGTCGTGACAGCCGAGATCGCGCGGGCGAGACCCGATCGCCGTATCGAAAGGGACGGCTATGGCGGCTGGATCGACCGGAGCCGGGCGACAGCAAAGGTTCCTTCAGTCGCGAACGGCTCCCTCGCCGAGCTCGACGCCGCTCTCGACTCGCTCGAGGGCGGAGACCAGGTCGTGCTTGAAGACGAAGATTATCGCCGGGTCAGCAGGTCGATGAACGCCGCCATTTCCAAGCGACCGCATGGCCGATCGCCTACGATTGACGGCGGAGTTCCACGCGAGGACGTCGAGGTCGCCACTGCGGCTGCCCTGTATGACGAGATCGAGCGCGTTCAGGCCTCGTCCGCGTCGAGGGATCAATTCGCGAACCCCGGGTACGACGTGGACACCGCAGGTGCTTTCATCGCCGCCACTGAGATCGCGATGAGCAAAGGGATCAGCGCGCGCGGAGTGACCAACCCGCGAGCGCTTTGGTTCTACTCAGCCCTGGCGGGGTATGAGAAACAACTGGTGCTGCGCGCCGCCACCGGACAAGTGGACATCCTGTGCCTCGGATTTACGCCGGGCGCCGAGGGTCAGGGCCCCTCCAACTTCGCCATCTATGAGGTCCGGGACGGTAACGTAAATGCTTGGATCGAGTGCGATCCCTTCATGACTGCCGATCGAAAGAACTTTGTGCTGCGGTCCAGGCTACGCGGCGTATGCTTCGCCTATGACGGACGCTCGCTCGTCGTCATGGAGGGCAGGCCGCCGGGCGATCTCAAGTCGGGCATCGCCCGCGGCCGCGCCGAAATTTGTCGGATTGCGGCCGCGCTCCGTCAAGCTCGCTCGAGCAGACTCGACGCTTGAAAAGGAGCCGGCTGCCATCGGATCACAGCATCTTCCAATACTGACTAGGCTCAGGACCTATTAACATGCTTGCGGAGCTGGCGCAGGGTTGATTCAGTGGCGGCATCGGGGAGGTGCTGCCGATGACGGACCTGACGCTGCTGAGCGAGGCGCAGATGCGCCGGATCGAGCCCTACTTTCCGCTGTCGCACGGCATACCACGGGTCGACGACCGCCGGGTGATGAGCGGGATTGTGTTCGTCATCCGCAACGGCCTGCGCTGGCGCGACGCGCCGCCCGGCTACGGACCGCACAAGACGCTCTACAACCGCTTCATCCGGTGGAGCCGCATGGGCGTGTTCAACCGCATCTTCGCCGGGCTGGCGGCCGACGGCGGACCGCCCGACCAGCTCATGGTCGACGCCACGCATCTGAAGGCGCATCGCACTGCCGCCAGCCTGCTCAAAAAGGGGCTGTTCCCCGACGTATCGGGCGCACGAAGGGCGGCTTGAACAGCAAGCTGCACGCGGTCTGCGACGAGCAGGGGCGACCCCGTGTCATGCTGCTCACCGAGGGCCAGGTCAGCGACTACAAGGGTGCAGCGACAATGCTGCCCGTTATGCCGCAAGCACCCTTCCTCATAGCCGACCGTGGCTACGACGCCGACTGGTTCCGCCAGGCGCTGCGCTCACGCGGCACCCGGCCCTGTATCCCGGGTCGCGCCAACCGATCGACGCCGATCCGGCACGGCAAGCAGCTCTACCGCCAACGCCACAAGGTCGAGATCATGTTCGGCAGGCTCAAGGACTGGCGGCGCATCGCCACACGCTACGACCGCTGCGCCCACACCTTCATGTCCGCTATCGCGCTCGCCGCCAGCATCCTGTTCTGGCTACCCCGCAATGAGTCCTGAGCCTAGGCTGTGCCCGGGAAGACCGTTATCGAGGAGCTTGCTATGATCACCGCCAATACAGCGCGGACGCTGCGGCGGGCGCGTCGAAAGCGGCAAACATCAGGTTGAACAGGGTTAACTCGCTCTCGTCGGCGACGTCCATACTCCATTGATCGCCGGCCCAGAACAGCTCGGCCTCATGGCGGAGCAACTCACCGGCATGCCGAACTGCTTCGAGTTTTGCGGCCTTCAGGTCGGCAAGCTCGACACCGACATCGTCTTCGATGTCGGAACCGTCATGCACGTTGAAGAAGTAGCGCGGCACACCGATCCCTTCGCAGCGGGGCTACGCCTATGATGCGCGCGCTTCGCCAACTTGGATCAGTGAGAGGAGGACGGGCGAGGCCGAAGACCAGGATGGATGATGGCGCAAGACCAGGTTCGCCAAAGGGAAGGCACGCTTTCGGACAAGCCGTGCCTTCCTTCTGGCTACTCTAATCAGAAGGTCGCCCGCGCGCCGATGCGGATGAAGCGGCCGATCACGCCGCCGTTCGCCCAGGCGGGGTTGTAATTGTTTGCCGAATACTGCGCCGGATCGAACGGCGCGTGCGAGTCGAGCAGGTTCAGGACGTTCGCGTAAAGCGTGAACCGCTTGTTGACCTTCACCTGCGTGGTCAGGTCCAGCTGGATGTAGCTGTGGACGCGGCACACCTCGGGCGTGGCGCCGTCGGACGCGAGCGCGATCGCGTTGGCGCAGTCGCCCGACGTGCCCGCGCCCGAATAGTCGTCGGCCGTGCCCCGGTAGCCGCTGGTGTAGTAGGCCACCGCCGTCAGGCTGAGCTTGCCCGCGACGACCGTGTTCTGCCAGTTGGCGCGCCAGCGCGGCGTGCCGGACGCGGACGTGATCGCGTACGGCCCGACCGTGCCGACGAAGTGCTGCACGCCGCCCGAGGTGCTGATGTTGTACTTGTTGATCCGCGTCGCTTCCAGCGCGCTGATCAGGCGTATGCCCTCGGCGATCTCGCGATTGGCCGAAAGCGACATGTCGAGGCCCGAGGTGACGAGCGAGTTGGCGTTCACATAGGGGCTGTTGACGATCGCCACCGTGCGGATCGCGTTCAAGTGCCTCTCAACCTCAGACGCTGACTGAACCACGACGACGGAGATTTTTGAAGTGCGAGTACTCAGTGTGGTGGGCGCCCGTCCACAGTTCGTCAAGTTGGCGCCCATCGCGGCTGCGATGGGTGAGGCAGATGTTGAACACGTCATCATCCACACTGGGCAGCATTATGACGTCAACATGTCGGACGTGTTCTTCCAGGATCTCGGGATCCCGGCGCCCGACGAGCACCTGGCGGTCGGCTCCGGCAGCCACGGGCGTCAAACAGGGCAGATGCTCGCCGCCATGGACGAGGTTCTCGAGAAGTATCGCCCCGATTGGGTGCTCGTCTATGGCGATACCAACTCCACCGTGGCTGGCGCACTCTCAGCTGCGAAGTTAGGCATTCCCGTGGCCCATCTCGAGGCAGGGCTGCGGTCCTTCAACCGCGAGATGCCGGAAGAGCACAACCGTGTCGTGACAGATCACCTCGCTGACGTGTGCCTGGCCCCCACGGCCGTGGCGATGCAGCACCTGAGCACGGAAGGCCTCGCGGCGCGCTCTGTGCTGGTGGGTGACGTCATGACGGATGTGCTCCTGCAGGTGCGTGACAAGGTTGCTGCGGAGCCGCTACCGTCCGGGATCCCGTTCGGCGAGGGCGCCTACCGCGTCGCGACGCTTCACCGCCCTTCCAACACCGACGATCCTGCGCGCTTGCGCGCCATCCTCGGAGCCATCGAGAGACTCGACGTTCCAACTGTTCTGCTGGCTCACCCCCGCTTACGAGCGAAGGCGCAAGATGCAGGTATCGAGTTGGATGGCGGAAACATTCTCCTGGCTGAACCCTTCGCCTATCCGGACCTCGTGCGGGCCGTGATGGGGTCTGCGGGCGTGATCACTGATTCCGGCGGTCTCCAAAAAGAGGCATTCTTGCTACGCGTGCCCACCGCGACGGTACGAACCGAGACGGAATGGGTGGAAACGGTTGATCTGGGGTGGAACACGCTGTGTGCTGATCCTGGGCAGATCGCCGACGCTTTCCGGGACGTGCCAACCTCCACTGCATCAGTGCCCTATGGTGACGGGCACGCGGCCCGCCGCGTAGCCGAGGTGTTGCAGCAGCCAACCGGATCGAAGAGCTGATCTTACGGCCGTGGTTGGAAAACTGTCGCAACTGTCCTCTGCCAACAAGGGGCTCTTGGCCATTGTTGGCGGTACAGGCGCCGGCCAGCTTGTTCTGCTCATTGCTGCCCCTCTGTTGTCTCGGGTGTATGCGCCGGGCGTGTTTGGCCCTTTCGCGGTCATCAATGCCATCGCCCTACCGCTGTCCACTGTCGCGGCGCTCCGTTACGAATTGGCTATCCCGATTCCCCCGCGAGAGCGTGACGCTCGTGCGATAGCGCGTCTCGGTCTATTGTGCGTACTAGCCTTGAGTGGCCTCCTTATGTTGGCGGTTCTCTTTGCGCAGCGTTTTCTCGGATCCCTTGTCGGACTCAGTGGCCCCGACGTCCATCTCCTCTATTGGGTACCTCTCATCGCCGGGTTGATGGGCACGTTCGTCGTGCTGAACCAGGTGGCGATCCGTGAACGTATGTACAGCGCGATCGCCCGCCGAAATCTGCTGCAAGCGGTTGCCACTTCCGTCTTTCAGGTGGTGGCTGGACTCGCTGGATCTGGGGCGCATGGCTTGGCCGCAGGTATGGCATGTGGCCAAGCTGTGGGGGTCGGTGCCATGGCGTTCAGCCTCCGTCCCCAATTACAGGCTCCCGTAAGTCGAAAACGTTTGCGCCGCCGCGCGAAAGAGTTTCGTAGCTTCCCGCTACTCATGGCGCCTTCCGCTCTAATCAACAACATGGGGATCCAAGTCCCCGTTCTGTTGGCTGCCTCGTTGTTCGGCCGCCAAGAAGCCGGCTGGCTGGGCATGACGCAGCGCATCTTGGTACTACCAGTTTCCCTCATCGGAATGGCTGTGGCTCAAGTCTTTCTGGGCGAGTTTGCGGCTGCCTATCGCGAGGGTCGTGGCGGCCTGAAGCCCTTATTCAAGACCGCTTCCAAACGCCTAGCGCTCGTTGGGATGGTTTGTGCGTCTGCTCTCATTGCGCTCGGACCTTTAGTTTTCTCCCTCGTGCTGGGTTCTCAGTGGAAGAACAGCGGTGTGTACGCTCAAGCGCTGGCCCTGGGAATGGCGGCTCAGATGGTAGCCGCCCCACTTTCACAGGTAATAATCGTGACGCGGCGAATCAAACTCCAGGCGGTCTGGGATATCGCCAGGCTGATCGCTGTCACGCTCGCAATGGTCCTTGGCGCGCGTCTGACCGGCTCGCTTGAGCAAACGCTTTGGTTGCTCACGGCCGCATGGGTGATGACTTACGGCGCCCTGTGGCTAATGGCGTGGAGATGTGTCCAAAACGCAAGGTAGTACCTCCTTTAACGCCCCCGCCGTCATAATTGACGTTGACTAAGATGGCCTCATGGTTGTAAACGCGATTGCCTCCTTGCGAGCGGTCTTAAACCACTTTTCGTCTACGCTCAAGTCGTCATCCTTAAGATCTTTAACGCGATATAATTCATATCGCACCAGCCAGTGGGATTGCAGCGCGACGGTGTCAGCAAGATCTATTTGTCGGAGCCAACTTAACAGGGACGGAGCGTACTTTTTAGTGCTAGCGACCAGCGCTAGAGCCGTGATGTCGTCATGCATATCCAGTATCTGCTCAGACTGTCCTTTTTTAATTGGCTGCTTAAGACAGGTTCTGATGCAGTAGATGAACCAGGAGGTGGTGTCGCTCTCGCCCCTCAAGGCGCTATCGTAGAGTAGGTCTCCGACGGTGTTGGCAACCTCCCTTGCCTCGCTGTTGGTAAGGATCGGCTTGCAATGCCGAAGAATGCGTGCCAAATCTTGAGCTAGGTGCGGGTGGAAATGTGTCACACGAAGCATCTCGTGCATGACCATCAAATCGCGCTTCTGGTGTCGCCGTTTCCGCAGGAGGATTCCGCCGGAGGTCTCCTGTTTCTCGTCAAGGTGGGCAACGGATATCTTTCCAAGAAGTGTTCTAACGGCATAAGTGAGTACAGATTTCGCCGGGTGGGCGGCCGCCAAAAACTCGCACTCATGGAAAAAACGAGCTATCCTCGCAGGGCCGCAGGACTTAGAGGGCAAGTGGGCCGTAACCGTCTGCAGCCAGGGTTCACCCCCGCCATGCCGTAGGCTGCAGATCTGCGTTTTTCTGGTATTCAATTGCAGCCGGTAGGCGGATAACCCTCTGTCTAGATCCTGGATAAACCTCTCACACTGTTCACGCGTTTTGAAATAGGCCGTGTAATCGTCAACATGGCGCGTGAAGGCGCGATAGCCTGTATTTCGCAAGTGCTCATCTACTCGCTGAGCCACGATTTCACTTAGTAGATTGCTCGAGGCAGGGCCGATAATTAGGCCGTTTGTCTCGCCAGCGTTACAGTTGCGTACGGCGGCATCAATCTTAGCGCCCCACCCGGAGTTACGGTCGCCTTTCGCTTCACTCAACCCGCGAAGAGCCCAGTCTATTGAATGAGTGTATAGGCTAGGGAAAAAATTATTTATGTCGGCAGTTACACGGTAGTTCATCCCCTGGGCCGCCCGCGATTCTGCCTGGACTTCGACCGACTTGGCGTCGTAGTCAAATACTAGTATCTTCCCATTTTTGATCGGACGCTTGGGCCTGATTTGCGAGTGCTCTCCCGAGATTCTGGGGTAAATCTTGTCCCAGTTCATGTGGATGGCACTGATTAACCTGGCGTATGGCACTGGATGTGGTACACCCATGTGACGAATAAGGCCATCAAATCTGCGCACTCGAAGACTAGAGTAGGTGGCAGCCTTTGGTTGAGCACTGGCTAAGCGGGTGTACGTATCAAGCGAAAAACTGGATGAGTCAAAATATGGGGGAAGCGTCATCCCTCGGCGCCTGGAGCTGGGGAAGAACTGCACGCTTAGTAGCGCCGCACACGCTTCGTCCGCCGTGAGACCATCATCGTTGCCCATGGGGATATGGTATCCAACATCGGCCAAACGGGCGATCTGCGCCAGCGAGTTGCCGGCTCTAGGGCGCCGACTTCAAAAGCGGCTTCTGTTGCGACTCGACCGGGGGCGTTTCAGGCACTTTTAACCGTGGGCGGAGGGTCGTCGGGCGGGCTCTGCTTGCCCGAACCAGTGCATACGAATGCAGCACCGATAGCTACCCAAACGCCGCGGTTTCCACCGAGGTCCCCCGCCGTCAAGTAATTGATAAGGGCGAAGACGAAAAGTGCGAGCATCGTATATTCGACATGGCCTGCCGCGGTCGCTCTCCACTGAGTGACTAGAGCAAGCGCGGTGCACGTTAGGAAGGCCAAAAGGGCCGCGATTCCCGCCTCTGAGGCAATTTCTAGGAACAAGTTATGAGGGTACTGCACCCACCCTGAGTCTAAGTACTCGTACCCGAGGGCCTCATAGAGCTGTCCCCATCCAATTCCAGTGGGATGATTCTGTGCAATTTCCAGGGCCCGCTGCCATAATGCCTGCCGCAGCTCCGTCGATGAGTCTGAGGTTGTCGTTAGACGAGTGTTGAAATTTCCGGAACTGGAAACCCAGTAGTAGACGAGAAATATGCCCGTGAGGGAGCATATTCCTCGGATCACATGCCCGCGGGCCGCCGCGAGGGTCGCGACGATAGCTACGGCGACAGCAAAGGAAAGTAGCGGGCCACGTGAGGCGGTTTGCAGTGCTGTTGCAGCACACACAGCTGATAGCACCAACGCGAGTGATCGCCCGCGCTTGCGGTAAAGGATGGTGAAAACGAGAACCACCAGCGCTGCGCCTGCGGCTCGACCTGTGGAAATGGCGTTGGTTCCATCTGCAGTAATACGGTCCGCCAAGGCTGATGTTGTCGCAGGGTCGAAGAACGTCAGCGCGGCGAGGGTAAGGCCTAGTGCTGTGATCATGGCCAACCAGGCGCGGCGGTGTTGCTCTTTTCGTAGCAAGATAAGGCCGCCCAGGATGCAGAGTGCACACATCGGCAGCGATTGAAATACTTTCTGCGTTGCATATGTGTTGGCGGGGTCTGCGGAATGCATGAGGACCGGAAGTAGGAATGTGGCGGCTAGCAATGTGAGCCTTAAACCAGCCTTGTTTGAGAGGGCGCCCTTCCAGGGGTTCAGGTAAATTTGTACGGTAACGACGAAGCCAGCCAGGAGGGTGATGTCGACAGGGAACCAGGCCAATAGGACTGATCCTTTGATGTAGCCGCCAAAGGCAAGAATCAAGAGCGGCGCGACATGGAGCAAGTCACGGATGGTAACTCTTTCGTCACCGACTCTTTGCCTCGTGACGGGCTTCGTTCGTAGTTTTTGCCGTGATGTAGTGGCGGCTGAGGTGCTCGCCATTTTAGAATGCGCGCGCGTAGAAGCGGCTGAAAGTCTGGGGCCAAGTGTAGTCTCGCTGGAAGGCTGCGGCGGCTCTCTTGCCTGCCTCGTCCAGTGCATCAGGGTCCTGGAAGGCTTTACGCAACGCGTGTGCAACACTCCGTGGATCTTCAAAGTCGGCGGTCCACCCGATGTTTTCCTGCTCAACAATCTGTCGCATCAAGGGTGAATATTCGGGAACGATCATGGGAATGCCCAGGGCCATGTATTCGAAAAATCTGTTCGGAAGGCTTCCTGGCCCAAGGGTGCGGTTGTATGCAATGAGGCCCACCGAAGCTTCGGACATCAGTGCTGGCATGTCGTGGTGGGAAACGGCCGGGCGGAGATCTAGGTATTCCTGGATGCCCAGGCGTTCAATCTCGCACGCGAAGTTGGGGTCGTAGGGCGTTGCCTCGTCGGAAGCAGACGGGAACATGAGGAACTTGATGCTCTCCCCATCGTTCTTCAGTGCGACCGCAGTCTCCAGGAGGATTTGTGCCCTATTGCCAGCCAGTGCCTTTCCGTGAAAAGCTCGTGGAGTTTGATGTTCCGGAATGGGGCTGGGGCGCTTGAACCAGTTAGGTGGAGTGTTGAAGGTTACGAGGCTGTGTTTTCGAGGAGCATGATAGGTGTCGAGTATGGCCTGGTTGACGGCTGTAACGACATCGCACTTGCGAACGATTGCCGAGATAACGCCACGTACTGCCAGTGAGGCGGGCCAGATGAGAGGTCTGGGGAGCTTCGTGACAAAATGACCCTTGTGGTATTCCTCGTGAATGTCGAACAAAATTCGAGCAGGAACGCGTGCGGAGATAGCGAGGGCTGCCGCGTCTGGGTCGGGCGTATAGATGGCGTCCACATCCGAAAGTGAGCGCAGCGTCGCGCGGAGCGCCTTGAAACGCTTGAGTCGCCCTGACCAGTCTGGTTCGGCCTTGATGAGCCGGTAATCGACACGGGCATCCTGATCGGACGTTCGTTCGAAGAACGCCGTGTCGGGCCCGACCCATGTGACGCGCGAGCCAGCTTCAAGGAAGGAATCGACGAACTTGCTCTTGACGCGGACATCGTCCCAGGGGTGGGCTGTCGTGAAGATGCAAACGTGCGGTTGGGACACGGCTTATTTCCCTTCCAGTGTTTCAGCAAATCGAACGGCAATGTTGTTTCCGTCGAGCGCACGTTCGTGGGCACAGCGATCTTCGTCTGTGAACCTGTCGCGCAGTTTCTTGGCGGGGGCTCCGACCCAGACTTCGTATGGCGGCACGTCCTTGGTGACGATGGAACCCGCTCCGATGATGGCGCCGTCGCCGATCGTCACCCCTTTCAGCACGATGCTGCCCGTGCCGATCAGGACGTCGGAACCGATGGTGATGGGTGCGATCGGCGTGGTGAGGGACGTTTGCCTTTTCGGAAAGAGGCTCTGCCGAGAACAAGCACCATGAGATGCTGCGCCTGTGGGAAAGCTCAGAT
>JANXJH010027038.1:0-10459 GCA_027564575.1 Spilornis abbotti | reverse complement strand
CTTGCCGGGCGCCGGCCGCGCCGCGCCCGACCGCCGAGGCCGCGCCCCGCCAGGCCAAGTTCAGCCGGCCGGTGCGGGAGGGCCGCAAGTTCATCGGCGGCCACTTCCTGCCCGAGGTCGCGAAGCAGCTCCGCTTGATCGCGGCCGAGGACGACACCACCACGCAAGCCCTGCTTGAGGACGCCCTGGAATTGCTGTTCATCAAGAAGGGCAAAGGCAGTCTGCGCCGCCTATGAACAAATACAACAATACTTGTATGAACGTATGAAACCAAACACGTATCGACACCGGGAGGCCGCATGAAGGCAGCGGCCCCGCCCGATCCCCAGTTCGACCTGTTCATCCCGTACACGGCCGATCTTGCGTTCCGCGACACGCAAGAGACCATGGAGCGGCCGTTTTTCAGCCTCGGCAAGCGCAAGCGGTTGAAGCCGATCGAGTACACCAGCCCGGACGGCAGCGTTTACGTGAAGGTGCTCGCCACGCCGGAATTTGGCATGGCGACCATCTGGGACGCCGACATCCTGATCTGGGCCGCCTCGATCCTGAACGCGCAGCGCAAGAACGGCGCGAACGACATTCCCCGCACCCTGCATTTCCAGCCCTATGACCTCCTGCGGACGATCGGGCGGGAGACCGGCGGCCGGGAGTATCAGCTTTTGCGCGATGCGCTTGGCCGGCTGCAATCCACCACGATCAGAACCAACATCCGCCCGAAGGGCCGCAAGAAGGACCGCCAGTTCAGTTGGATCGAGAGCTGGTCCGATGTCGCCAGCGAGGCCACCGGGCAAAGCCTCGGCATGACCTTGACCGTCTCCGAGTGGTTTCACGAAGGCATCTTGCTCGAAAAAAACCTCCTCTCGCTCGACCCGTCCTATTTCTCGATCAACGGCGGCCGGGAACGTTGGCTGTACCGCGTTGCCCGCAAGCATGCCGGCGGGGCAGGGGAGGACGGCTTCGCCATCTCCATGCGGACCCTGTTCGACAAGTCCGGCGCGGAAGGCACCTATCGCCGGTTCAAGTTCGAAATGCTGGCCCTGGCGGCCCGCTGCAAAGGCCCGGACAGCCACTTGCCCGGCTATGACGTGACTGTGGAGACGGCCGGCGGCGAGCCGTCGTTGCGGATGATCCGCCAGGAACGCCGCGCCCCGCCGCCGCCGGCCAAGCCGCCGGTAACGCCCGGCGTCGATCGCCGCGCGCCGATGCAGGCTGCACCCGTGCTGGACGACAAGACGTTGCAGCTCGTGCGGCGCGATTTTCCGGGCTGGGATGTCTACGCCATCAAGGCCGACTTCGACGCCTGGTTGCTCGACCAGGCCAAGGAGCCGCCCGAGGACTACCAAAAGGCGTTCTACGGCTTCGCCCGGCAATGGCATGAGCGAAACCGCTAGACAGCGCCGGCCTTTGGCGTTCCCAATGTCCCGAATCGCCTCCGGCTGCCGCAGCAACGCCCCGGAAATACTGGTGGATAAGCCAAAAACGGCGGTTTTTCGGGCAATTATGCCGCAGCTAGACCCCTTGCCGGATCATTGCGCCCGCCCAGGGCGGGCCATCTTCGGGACATTAGGAACGCCTGACGCCACGCACCTTCGGGACATTAGGAACGCTTTGCGGAAAGGCATCCTTCGGGACATTAGGAACAAATCCTCGGGACATTAGGAACGCCAACTATCGGGACATTAGGAACAAATCCTCGGGACATTAGGAACGCCCCGCTTTCGCAAGATGCTGTTTTTGCTCAGAAAAAGCGGCCTGTTTTTGCCCTTAACTCTTTAAACTAGAATCTATTAACTCTTTAAACCAAAACGAGCGCATTAGAGGCCGGGTTTAGCGTCACCCTGGCGGGCCGCGTCCTAGTCGCCTTTGGCGACCGGAGCCGAGAGGTCTCCGCCCATACGGGTAACGGCCGCTGACGCGGGCGCCCTCACGGGCGCAAACGGACGGGCTTCGCCCGGCTCAACGCAAGCGAGCCGCTTCGCGGCCATACGGAATCGGCCTGACGGCCGATGCTTTGATTTCATCCCGACCGCCAGCTTACCGCCATGCTCGCTCTGGCAAGGGGTGGGTCCTCCCCATGCTCGGCTTCGCCTGCGCGTGGGTCCGGTCCCGGCTTCGCCGCCCTTGCCTGCCGCTGTGCGTGGCGGTGCGCAGATCGTATCGGGACGGGGAACATCGGTTCCGCCGCTGCGCGGCGGTCGATTCCTCGCCTCCGGCGCGGATCGAACAAGGAACGTGACGGGATTTCACGTGGAGCGGAGCGGCGGCGGATGGGGCAGGCGGCGCAAGGGGCCAGCGAAGGAGGAGTTTTTGTTGAACAAAAACCTTCCACTCGGCAGCTTCTTCCTGTAGAATCAATCACAGATGGAAGTTGAGTTTGACCCAGCCAAGGACGAGACGAACCGCCGCCAGCATGGACTGTCGCTCGCGGACGCCGCCCTGATCGAATTTGGTTCGGTCCAGCCCGACAACCGCAAGGACTACGGGGAGCCGCGCTTTCGGGCTTTCGGCTGGATCGGGGACCG
The DNA here is from genome assembly GCA_027564575.1 of Spilornis abbotti. Classification (NCBI taxonomy): domain Eukaryota; kingdom Metazoa; phylum Chordata; class Aves; order Accipitriformes; family Accipitridae; genus Spilornis; species Spilornis abbotti. The sequence continues at coordinate 7,937 of JANXJH010027038.1, read as the reverse complement.
GCTGCACATGCTGGCCTTCACGATCCGCGACGGCCGGGTGCGGGCGATCTCTCTACGACGCGCCAACAAGCAAGAGGTAAAACGCCATGGCCAGCGACACGACTGACCACGATCCCGAGATCATCACCGATCCCGATAACCCGGAATGGACGGACGAGGACTTTGCGCGCGCCCGGCCCTTTGCCGAGGTGTTTCCCGAGATAGCCGCTGCCGCCCGCAACAAGGGCGGCCGGCCGAAGGCAGAAACGCCCAAGGTCCATATTGGCCTGCGCCTGCCCGCCACCCTTGCGGCATGGCTCAAGGGCGACGGCCGGGGCTACAACGCCCGCGCCGAGGCGATCCTACAGCGGGCCATGGACGAGGCGACCAGGTGAGCCGCAAGGAGCAGGAGGAATGGGCGGCCTGGCTTGCGGCCGATCCTGCCTTGCGGGCGGCCTGGGACGGCTACCGCGACATGCTGGGCCGCATGACCAAGCGGGACCCGCTGACCTTCTCCCGGAGTGATCTTGAGGAAATGCGGGACGCCATGAAACGGCTCATGGCCGAGTCTGGCGTGAACACCCCGCACCATTGACGTTTAAAACAAACGCTGACCCCGATTTTTTGCCCGCCTGATAGCCTCTCGCTGTTTTCTGCCACTACCCTAGCCAAAAACGGCAAGGCCACTGTACAGCCGCCGTAGAGGCGAGGGCGCGGCGCAGACATTTAGCGGACCAGACGAGCGCAGCGGGCTGCTATGTATCGAAAGGCCTCATCATCCTGGACGGCTTCGCCCATCTCGGCCGCCGCCGGACCCGTCAGGGTATCGAACATGCGACAGCCGACCGCGGCGCGGTCGGGGTCGTCGCGGTAGGTTTCGTCTATTGCGAGAACCATAGCCCTTCGGACGGTCGCAGAGTCCGGGCGGGGCATCAATTGAATGAACGTCATGGCCCCGAGGCCGAAGACCGCCGCCACAGCGACGGCGAGGAAAAGCCTTTCGCGCCCGGTCAGCACAGCCATGCTCACCCCGTTGACCCGTCCAGCCCGGCCCCGCTCGCGCGAACAGTTTGCGGATTCCACCCGGACGCGGCCCGGTTATCATAGTCGCACAATTCACCATGACCACGACCATGATGCGAAGCTTCACCATCGAACTGGACGAGGCCGAGGCCGCCACCGTGTGGCGCATGGCGGAGCTGACCGGCGTTCCGGCCGCGTTGATCGTTCGCAGGCTGCACCGCACCCATACGGGCTTCCGGTATGCCGTCGACATGGCCGCGACCGATGAGGACGTCTACGAGTGGTCCGAGGGTCGCAAGGTCCTCATGACGCCAGAGGAGCGGGAGTCGATATTTCGCAGCCTGGCCTGGGCAGTGGTCGGAGATCAGGAGTAGGGCCACACCGGGCGAAAGGTCTACCTTTCTCCCGGCCTCGACAACCCCTGCCCGAACAAGGCACTATGCCGGGTGAAAGGTGGCAGGAGAAATGCGCTACGGCTACGCCCGAGTTTCGACCGACGACCAGAACCTCGACCGGCAGCGCGTCGCGCTCGGTCGCGAGGCCTGTCAGGAGGTCATCGAGGAGACGCAGAGCGGGGTGAAGGCCCGACACCGCCTAGACGCCCTCATTGCCCGGCTGACAGGCGGGGACGAGCTGATCGTCACCGAGATCGACCGGCTAGGCCGCTCGACGGGCGAGGTCATCATGCTCATGGACGAGCTGACCAAGCGTAACATCGCGCTCCGCATCCTTGCCATGCCAGCACTCGACATCCGCAGCGACGACGGCCGACTGATCGCAGACATCATGGCGTCGTTTGCCGCCCACGAGCGCCGCCGCACTCGCCGCCGGCAGGAACAGGGTATCGCCGCCGCCAAGGCCGCCGGCCGCCACCTGGGGCGACCGCCTAAGCTCAACGGCCAGCAGATCGTCGAGGCACGTGCCAGGATCGCGGCCGACGAGCCTATGCGCCTCGTCGCGCGGGCCTATGGGGTGGATGAGAAGACCCTGCGGACGACTTTGAGGCGTTAAGCCTGACGGCAGCGCCGTCTGAGATATTGATCGGTGATGGTGTCTTGCAGAGCTAGAACGTGCTGCACTAAGTTGAGATGTTATCCCGAATGACAGAAAAAGACGAAGTGGCAGGCATAGAAAACAATATCTCAACCTCGCGCGGATTATATCTCCAATGGGAGGGAAAGCGTGTCTATAGGCAGCTCGTTCCTACACCTAGGTTGCTTGAGCCAGTCGATTCACTTTCGCATGGGGCCGACCGACATAACATGCTGATCGAAGGTGATAACCTTCAGGTATTAGCATCACTTAAGTCGCGTTACGCAGGGCAGATTGATGTAATCTATATCGATCCGCCCTATAATTTGGGAAAAGACGATTTTCGCTATAGCGACAAGCGTTTCCATGATCCAGATGCCGATGTAGCGGATGCGGCCTACGTATCAAACGAGGATGGCGGCCGCCATACAAAGTGGCTGAATTTCATTGCACCAAGGCTATACATGCTTTGGCAGCTACTGCATGACGATAATGGAATTATATTTGTTAGCATCAATGATGTTGAGCTGTTTCGTTTAGGTATGCTTCTAAACGAAATATTTGGAGAGCAAAACTGGCTTGGAACGCTTGTCTGGAAGGGTAATACTGATAACAATCCAACGAGAATAGCTATCGAGCATGAATATATACTTTGCTACGCAAAGACAAAGGACAAGCTTCCATCTAAATGGACCAATCCGGAGCATGAAGCTAAGACGCTCATGCTCGATGCTTATGCTCGACTGAAGACCGAGACCAAAAACCTGAAGGAATTACAGAGCGCCTTCAAGGTGTTCGCTGATGAGAACAAGCCTCTCATTGCCGATCTCTGGCGCTACCGTCGAGTCGACGGTCACGGCCCTTACGCAGCCCGTCGCAATATGGACAACCCTGGCAAGCCTGGCCACAAATACCCGGTCATCCATCCGAAGACGAAGAAGCCGTGTAAAATGCCCTTCTGGGGGTGGCGTTTCAGCGAAACGAGAATGAAGGAGCTGATCGCCCAGGATCGCATCATCTTCGGCGCTACCGAGGCCAAAATTCCCGAGCTGAAGGTCTACCTGGAGGAGATCGAGTTCCCGTTGCGAAGCGTCATCTCCATGGACTCTCGCAAGGGATCAAACGATCTCGATGCTCTCTTCGGCTCGCGGGATGTGTTCAAAAACCCGAAGCCGGTCGACCTGATCGAGCTACTGCTCGGCTACTCCACTAGGCGCAACAGTACGATCCTCGATGCCTTTGCCGGCAGCGGAACCACGGGCGAGGCCGTCATGAAGCTGAACGCCTCAGATGGCGGACAGCGCCGTTTTATCCTGATCGAGGAGGGAGCGGACAAAGACAAATATTGTCGTACCGTCACCGCCGAACGCCTGAAACGTGCATCCAAAACCCACGGATACAACGAGGGCTTTCAGTTTCTCAAAACGGGCAAGAAGCTCGACCGCCATGCGATCGTGAATTTGGAGCGCGACGGCTTGGCTAGCCTCATCTGCCAGGCCGATGAAACAGGGCGTGGCCGAGGCATCGTTGCCCTCGGAAACTACAAATATGTTATCGGCAAAAACAGCCGCTCCGAGGCGATCTGCTTGGTCTGGGACGGCCTCGATAACAGCGAGGTGACACCGGACATCCTGAAAGCGGCTGCCCTTGAGGTCTCGCAGGCTGGTCTGAAGCGGCCGTTCCGCATCTATGGGACCTTCTGCCGTGTCGGCGACACCCGAAGCTGGAAGTTCTGCCAGATACCCGATGAAATCTTGGCGCAGATGCACCTTGGGGAGGAGCTGGAAGAGGTAACATGGCCCGCATAGAGCTTCTCGACTTCCAGCAAAGAGCCGCGCAACGGCTTGTGGATACGGCCGTCAGGTATTTCACCGGCGGCCAGGACACATTCGGCGGAAGGCCCGTCCCCTTCGTTGGCCAGCTTAAAGCGGTCACTGGGGCGGGCAAGACCCCGATCCTGGCCGACGTGATAAGCCGCTTGAAGCCAGCCATCGTCCTCTGGACAACGAAATATGGAGCGGTCGTTGACCAGACCGTCACTAACCTTCGCGGCAAATACCGCCCTTTGCTCGGCACTGGGCTGGTCGAGGTCATCAATTTTAGCGAGGTGACCAGCGCCTCCCAGTGGGAGTATCTGATCGAGCGCAAGGATGGCCTCACCATCATTGTCTCGACCGTCGCCATGTGGAACTCGGCTGAGAAGGACGAGCGGCTGAACGTCCACCGTCCCTGCCCAGATTGGAGCGACCGCACCAGATGGGACAGGTTGAAGCTTGATCGCGCCCGACCCCTCTGGGTGGTGTACGACGAGGCCCACAACACAACTACTGAGCAGGTCGAGCTTCTGGACGACCTGAACCCGGCCGGCTTCTTTGTTGCGAGCGCCAGCCAGATCAGAGGGCGGCTGCAGTTCTACCTGACGAGCTTACCCGAGGCCGTGCGCAACGAACGCATCGTCCCGATCAGCACGCGGGATGTGGTTGAAGCGCAGCTGCTCAAATCGACCATCTCGCTTGCAGACTATGATAGCCCGGCTGAGGAAATGGTCGCGGATGTCGTCAAGCGTCGGGACCAGCTTCAGGCAAGGCTTTCAGCGCTCTCCTCGCCCGTCGTGCCAAAAGCGATCTATGTAGTCGAAGCCAGCAACACGCGATCGAAGGACACCGAGGCACGGCCGATCGCGATTTGGCGCACCCTGGTCAATGTCTGCAAGGTCGCTCCCGAAAATATAGCGGTCTGCACCAATACCAAGGACCTGCCGCGAGAGGCGGTCCGGGTCGAGAACATCGACCAGCTCTCGGACGATTTTACCCATATCATCTTCAATAAAAAGCTGCAGGAAGGCTGGGACGATCCGAGCGTCTATGCCTGCTATTTCGACGGTCGTACCGAGTCCGCGACCCGCATCCAACAGGTGCTTGGGCGAGCTGTTCGCCAGCCTGGGATCAGGCACTTCCCAGATGAGGACCTGAACACCGCCTACTTCTATTTTAATTGTCCGAATGAGCAGCTGGAGCGGATCACGGACCAGCTCAAGGAGGAGCTGCGGATTTATGTGGGCGATGAACCGGGCTTCGAGCCGTTCGAGTTCAAGCAGGAGCGAAAGGCGGTTCCGAAAATTCCTCTGAAACCGGAATGGATCGGGAAGCTCACCGTCCCAAATCTGCAGCCCGAGATGCCTCCGGACGATACCCTGGGCAAGCTGATCAAGAAAAAGACGTTTGATTTCAGTGAAGAAGACCGAGCTGCCAGAGGGCGGGCGCTCATCAATATCGTTTCGGTTGCCACCGGCGATGTCTCCCATGCACAGCGCAACTTACTGGAGGACATGCGTGTAAGGTGCGGTGCTTTCCTGTATGAAAATATCAGGATGCTATCGAAGAACTGCTGTAGTGCAATCCATCCCGACTCGTTTTCAACACCGCAGCTTAATAAAACGGCGTGCTATAATTCTAAGGCGCTAGAACACTTCAGAGATTTATCACTCGACGTTGTTAAAGACTATGAGAACCACGTCCGCTTAAGCACTTTGGCTGATCCCGATGATGAAAGCTACGCTGTCGGTCTATACCAGCCGACCGGCAGTGTAGAAAAAACATTCACAAACGCCGGCCATCCTTATTACGATACCAATGCGTTTCGACCGGACGAACTCGATGTCGCCAAGGCGCTCGACAAGTTCGATGATTATGTCTGGGTGCGGAACAAAGATCGCTTAGACTACGGTATTCCACTTCCGATCAAGAGCGGTTCATCATCGACGTTCTACCCCGACTTTCTGTGGTGGGTGAAGGGTACAGTCTGGGCGATTGATCCTACCGGCAAGTTCATTCTCAGTGAGAAGATCAGGGCTAAGCTCCTGACCGTGCCAGCTCCCATGAGAATTGCCCTGCTCACTAAAGGGCAGCTTAGTCCAAGCTACACTTCGATCGGCGAGACCGGTTGGTCTTTGCTTCGTTTCAGGCTCGGCAATGCCGCGCCAGAAAACTTTTCGACCCTGGACGACGTATTGGCGGCTCTGGTGGCGGAGAGCTGATCCACATATTGTTGCACGGAGGCTGCAAGGAGGAAGCATGACCGTGACCAGTGACGACATAGCGCGCGCCCTCGATGAGGCCTTGAAGGAAGGGGATGCGGAAGACCCCGTGATCAAAGAGCTGACTGACAAGCTCACGGTCGGAGACGGACGCCCGCTGTCGAGGATCATCCGCCGAGTCCTGAAAAAGCTCGATGTTCCTGTCACAGACGGTGCCGACCAAAGCGGCTAGCAGGCTTTGTCCGTCCGCTCGAAAGGGTTCCCTTTTGCACGCCATGAAGGGACGGCCCTGCTGTCGAAGCGGTCCGGCACCGCCGACCTATGGCCGCGCTCGCGGCTTCCCTTCGTGGCAATCTTCGCAATCTAATTTCGCGCGATTTGTTCTACATTCGTTCTCTATCCAACATCGCAGGGAGGGAGCGACCATGGCCGATTTTGCGCGGGCATATCAGGAGGCGGCGCATTTCAGCGTGTGGGCGGCTGAGACGGCCGACGACTACGGCCGGCGCGATGCCCTGGCCCAGCTCTCCGCCACCGTTGACCAGGTGACGGACCGGTGCATGCGCCACGACCGGGCGACCCTGGAAGCCCTGGACTACCTAGAACGCTATAGCGGGTGCCGCGTGACGATCATCCGGCGGTTCAGGACGGCTCTTGCCGAACCCGAGGCCACGCAGCGCCGCCAGCAGACCGGCGCTGCCTATGCGGCCATTTGCAAGGCCGTGACGGGGCAAGCGTGACACCCCCGCCGGCCGTCCCCCTCATCATGCGCGCCCGCCTGGGCGAACTTGGCGTGTGCTGGATGCAGATCAGGTGCGGGTGCGGCCGCAGCACCACCATCCACATGCAGTTGATGGTGGAGCGCCACGGAGCCGGAACCCAGGTCGGGGCGATCGTGCCGCGCCTCAAATGCAAGCAATGCCGCCGGCCGCCGGCCGAGGCGCAGTTGACGGAGCGGCCCGACACAGGCGCGCATGGCGGCGTCAGAGATACATGGGCTATTCCGTTGCTGCCCTAGCCGGATGCCGATGCTTCGCCGGTTCAGCCGTTGAGGTCGTGGTCCGGGGCTGCATCGTTCATCGTAAAGGCCGGGCGGGGCGGTTTCGCACCCTGGGCCGTGTACGGCAGGCCGCTATCCGGCGTGTCGGTCACGAGGCTCATGGCGGCATCAAGCGCGCGACGCGCGATCGTCGTACCGCGTCGATCATCGGCCGGTACGTGCCGCAAGAAGGCGAAGGCGCAGCGGAACGACGCTTCGGCAGCCGCCGCCCAATCCGCGCCGTGGCCGTCCTTGCCGTCAAACAGCTCGACAGTCAGGTCGTGCAGCCTGGTCGCGGGATCAACGTCGATCGCCTTGCCGCCCCGCCCGGACGAGCCGCGCCTATGGCCGTAGGTTTTCGCCATGCGGCCAGTGTAGCAGAGTCCCACTTAGCAATTGTTAAGCACTGTCCCGCCATCGGGCGGGAACGCCTGTCCGGCGAGGACCGGGGGGCAGAGCGTCAAGGGCGGCACAGCCGGGACCGGAGCCACGCACAGCAGCGCGAGCATGGCGAGGACCCACCCCTTGACGCGGCGTGGTGGGGCAGCGCCCCCAGCCCGCGCCGCGACAAGCGGCGCACGAAGACCGAAGGCCAACGAGGACGCGGCCGGCCGGCTCCGCAACCCTTGTCCAGCTCCGCCGGCCGACCGCTCGCGCCAGGGCTGACCGGACCGCCGGCATTGCCAGGCCGCGCCAACAGGCCCTATTTTACCGCGACTTCCCGCGCGGAACCGCGCCATGCCGAGGCACACCAAATCACCCAATGCAGCCCGTCGCGCCTCTTTCGGCCGCGCAGAGCGGTTGCGGCGCGAGGCCGGCAGCAGCCGC
>JANXJH010025874.1:0-10511 GCA_027564575.1 Spilornis abbotti | reverse complement strand
CTCGGGGATCCCGCTGCCCCAGGTGCTCCTATGAGGATGGAGGCTCCAAGGGGGAGAGGGAGTTATACAACTACGCGCTCTCCCTGGGAGTAAAAGCGGAGAGAAGCAACCGCTCCCTGCTAGGAGGTAGGGAGGTGGATGTCTACGTTGAGTCCCACGGTGTAGCCCTGGAGTACAACGGAGAGTACTGGCACCGGGAGGGAGCTATGAAGGAGGTTGGGTACCACGATAGGAAGGAGAGAGACCTGGCCGCCCTGGGTATCACTCTCCTGCATGTCTGGGAGGAGGAATGGCGAAGCAATCGTGAGGGCGTGGAGGAGAAAGTGAGGTCTCTCCTGGGCATGAAGTAGGGAGTTCCCTTGGTAGAATGAGGGGGTAGAACAAGGTGAATAGTGGAGCGGAGATGAGCCGGGATGAGAGCACTTACCCAGGGGGAGTTCATAGAGAGATCCCGCTCCGTGCACGGGGCGAGATTCACCTATGAGAGGCTGCTCTACGTGAACGCCCGCACCCCCGTTCTACTCACCTGTAGAGAGCATGGAGAGTTCACCGCCGACGCCGCGACGCACCTGAGGGGAGTGAATTCATGCTCCCGCTGCAACGGCCAGGAGCCTATGAACCTCTCCCGGGCTCAGGCAATGGTGGAGAAGTTGTTCTCGGGGAACATTGCTCTCATCCCCGGGCAAGCCATCGGCAACATGCGCTCCCCCGCCACGGCTACATGCCTTCTTCATGGAGTGAACTTCACCACGGTGATCCGCTCCCTACTCCAGGGGCAGAATGGTTGCTTCCTGTGTCAGCCATCGGGGAAGAAGCTTTCCCTGGAGGTGTTCCTTTCCCGCGCGGAGAGAGCGCATGGGAAGAAGTACTCCTATGAGTCAATCACTACCCTGCCCAGCGTCCATAGCTCCATCCAGGTCACCTGCCGGGAACACGAATACACCTTCTCTCAATCCGTGGATAACCACCTCTCGGGGAGGGAGGGGTGCCTGCCATGTAGAACCTCCACGCGCAGTAGTAGGGGAGAGGAGGAGCTGGCCCGCTTCGTAGAGGGATTGGGATACAAGGTGAAGCGGGGAGATAGAAGCGTTCTGCGGGGGAGGGAGATTGACGTGTTGATTCCCGCCCTCTCCCTGGGCTTCGAGTACAACGGGGAGTACTGGCACTCCGACGCCGTGGTGAGAAGGAACACGGGCATGGGAGCGGATGAGTATCATGCCATGAAGCGCTCCATGGCTGCCGAGGCGGGGGTGGAGCTGCACTTCATCTGGGAGAGGGAGTGGCGCGGGGAGAGAGAAGCCACCGAGAGTAGAGTGAGGGAGATGCTTCTCACCGGGGAGAGGAGATAACCCATGCAGGGGAAGCGCGTGCCCAGGGAGGAGTTCATTGCTCGGGGGAGGAGTCTCTACGGGAATCGCTTCGACTATTCCCGGGTGGAGTACACCAAGCTGGCGGAGTCCATCGCCATCACCTGCACTCTCCACGGCGTCGAGTTCTCCACCACGGCGAAGAAGCACCTGGAGGGGAGAGCCGGTTGCTCCCTATGCAGCCGCCCGGGGAAGCTCACCATCGCCCATGTAGAGAAGTCTCTCTCCCAGGCGGGGGTGGATAACGTTGATCTCTCGGGGGCGTCCATCGCTCACCACGGAGAGCACCCTTGGATAGAGGGCTTCACCTGCTCTCTCCATGGGGGCTCCCTCTCCGCCTCCTACACCACTATCCTGCGGGGAGCAACGCCATGCCCTGGGTGCCGTGGAGATGAGAAAGCCCTTGCCTTCATCTCCACCTCCAGGGAGCGCAGAGGGGAGAACACCTTGGACTACTCTCGGATCAACGTGTCCGCGCTCAACTCCGGAGCAGTGGAGCTGCTATGCCAGCGCCATGGAGTGCTCTACTCTCAGTCGGTGAAGGCCCATGGAAGAGGAAGTCAAGGGTGCCCCATATGCGGCAACGGCCCCCTGAGTAGATACTTCGATCTCCATGAGAGAATAGTCACGGGGGATCTTGATAGCAACGTTGTTCCCGGATCCGTGCGCTTCGCCACGGAGAGCAACACCACCCTGGGATTGGAGTGCCGGGAGCATGGAACCTACCGCCAGCGCTATGCGTCGTTCATGGAGGGCAAGCAAGGCTGTAGACGGTGTAGGGGGAAAGCAACTCCCCGGGGAGTGCTGAAGCAGCTGCTCCTGGCTCACTTCCCCGACCTGGAGGAGAACGTCTCTATCCCCGGAGTAGGAAAGATCCACTTCTACTCTCCCTCCCGGGGTGTCGCCTTTCACCTGACCCGGGGTGGAGGATCACCGGCCAGTGAGCTTACTCCCCTGGAGCTGGATGGCAGGAGGGTGGCGCGCGCGGAGGATGAAAGCATCACTCTCTACATTATTCCCCGCAGGGAGGTGCTCAAGGATGAGGCTGCTCTAGGAAGAGAGATTCGAGCCCTGGGGGAGAGCGCTGCGCATAGAGGTTCCCTGTGGAGGGTGAGAGAGGGAGCGCTGAGAGCCTGGGAGGCCTCCAGGAGCGCCGCAGGAGTTCTGAGTGAGGAATCCAACGCCGGGGAAGAGAAAGGCCGGGAGAATGGCGTAGAGAGCCTTCAGGGGGATGGGAGAGAAGATTCAGCGGAGAAGGTATCCTCTCCTATCAAGCAGAACGTTGCTCCACGGCTTCATCCTCCGGGAAAGGAGAAGTTGCAGCCCGGGGTAAATGACCTGGCCACTGTAAATCCTCCCTGGATAGGTGAGTGGAGCGATGATAGAGACCCGGGAACGGTGTTCTACCGCGCCGTGGCTTACTGCTCCTTCACCTGCCCCGAAGGCCATGAATATAAGAGAGCGCCTCGGGAGCGATACATGGGAATGGGGTGCCCGGAGTGCCCAGTGGATTGGAGTGAGAGGGGAAAGATCACCTTGGAGGAGAAGTTCCCCGATCTGGCACGTGAGTTGTTGGTTCCATCCCTGGGGAGTATTCTCTCCCCTCACGGCCATGGAGTTGTTCAGTGGCGCTGCGCCACCCATGGGTGGAATCACCATGTCTACTCCCTCTCCCCGAATCAACGGGCATATGGCAGGGGCTGCCCTCACTGCGCCTTCAGGGAGCCCTTGGCTGGATTCAATGACATTGCTGGAGTGATGCCCTCTCTCCTAGGAGAGCTAGTGAAGGAGGAGCATGGAGCGCTGCTGGCGAACTCCAAGGGAAAGATTCCCTGGCAACACGTAGCGCCGGATGGAGTAGTCCACTCCTGGGAGGCTTCCCCTCACTCCCGCATCTATGAGGGATCCGGTTGCTTGATCTGCAACGGGAAGCAGGTGGGTCCGAGCAACAGCTTCCAGGGGAGATTCCTTGCTTCATCGCCCTATGAGTGGAGCGAAGGGAATGAGTTCTCCCCGGAGAGCATCACCTATGGCTCCTCCAAGATAGTGACTCTCACCTGCCCCCTGCATATAACACCCAACGTGATGACGGATCGGGCGAAGTCCTTCACCTCGGGGAGAAAGCGCTGCCGGGACTGTGAGGCAAGCTCCACATTCGTGTCGGGAAAGGAGAGGGCCATGGCGCAGTTCATTGCTGGGGAATTTCCGGAGCTAGCCATGGAGACCTCGGTGAAGAGATACCGCGCCCAGGGGATTCATGAGATAGACGTACTCCTGGAGGGGAGGATAGCCGTGGAGTTCAATGGCGCTTACTGGCACCAAGAGGGCGTATTCAAGCCCGTGGGGTATCACGATGAGAAGCGCCGCATTCTCTCTCAATTGGGGATCTCCCTCTATGAGGTGGAGGAGGGAGAGTGGGATGGGGATGGAGAGAAGGCGCGGCGTTCCCTGGTGGAGTACATTCGCGGGGAGATTGCTCATTGATGGCGACCCCCTCGATATTCCCCGCCATATAGGAAGGATGAATCCGTGAACATGAAGCAGCTACCCGGGGAGTTCCTTACTACCTTGGAGCAGATAGGGGAGAGGGAGTCCCTGGAGGATGAGCTGGACTCCTCCTTCTCCGCCCTGCGCCATGGAGAGCTAAACTTGGTGACCCGCCGTGGGAGATTCTACTCCATGTTCTTCGAGGCCTTCGACCAGCGCTTCATGTTGGAGTCCAACGGGGATCTCTTCATCGGCTCCGCCGTGGAGGATGGAGATGGAGATGACGCCGCCGTGTTCCAGGTGAACGGCTCTCTTCTCACCGCGCTAGAGAGCTACCTAAAGCTGCGCCTGGCGTTGCTGAGGAAATTTGAGCTCTAAAAACCGTGAGGTTCCCCTATGTATCACGTGACTCCCGATGGCCCGCGCCGCTGCTCCGCGCAGAAGGGCGGCTGCCCCTACGCCTCCCAGGCGAATTCTCACTTCGGTAGCGCGGATGAGGCGCAGCACCAGTACGAGAGGAACATGAAGGCGCAGTACGGCATTGTTCCCCCTCCCACGCGCTTGGCCCGGGTGCGCATGCGCACTTACCGCCGCCTGGATGAAGCGGCGAAGCTGAAGCAGTTCCTCTCCCAGCCATCGAAGCAGAATTACTACAAGTATCGTCAGATGGCGAAGGTGCGCCGCGCGCTGAATGATAGAGACCGCGCCCGCTATGGCCGTGGAGGAGGCTATGGAGGGGGAGGTGGCGGAGGGCGCTCCCGTGGAGGTTCCCGCTCTCGCCGTGGCGGCCCTCTCCCCATGAGAATGTTGAGGGGAACGGTGAGAGCCTTCACTAAACCCGTGGTGAAGTCCGTGAAGCGCATGGGGAGGAACCCGAAGAAGCTCCTCCTCACTAAATACTGGATGCCCGACATTCACTCCAACAAGTGGAGATGAGATGGCTACTAGCCGGATGAGGAGAATGCAGTGAAGAGTAAAGTTGAGATATGGGTGGCTCCCGGAGCACCCATGGAGAGCCGCACCTACGGAGACGCCGTGGCGGAGCAGCTATCCCCCGACTCCTATGACGTGGTGATTCGCCGTGCCCCGGAGCAATCCTCCGTGGAGTGGAGCGCCTATGAGCTGGGAGACGTGGATCTGGTCATTCTGACGGGGGGTGAGACCCCCGTGGATGACGCGGGGTGGATGGCTATCTATGGACTGCAGAACACTGGGCGATTGATGAAGCTAGCGGAGGAGGGAAAGCTATCTCTCCTGGGAATATGCCTGGGCTCTCAGATGATGGCGCAGTACCTGCTTCCCGGCTCCGTGCGCCCAGCCTCCTTCTTCGAGGTGGGAATGGTGAACATAGGGCTGTGGCACCCCGTGGCGGAGTTCCACTATCATGCCATAGGGGAGGAGCTATCCTCCATCCCCGGGAACACCAGTGCAGGCCTTCTCCCCGGGAAAGGGATGTTGGGGGTGCAGTTCCACCCGGAGTTCTCCTCCCGGGACATGGAGGCGGTGATTCTCCATAATCGAGAGATGATCGCGGAGTTCGGAGGGGATGTGGAGGCGGCCCTGGCCAGCTGCCGTGGTGAAGATGTTATCCCGCCCGCGCTGAGTGAGTTGGTGAGCGCGCTCCTCGGTGGAGAGATTGATCGCTTCTTCCATGGAGAGGGCGTTGCTGAGTAGGAGTAGTATCCTACTAGCTGGGTAGGAGCAAGCTATAACGAGAAAGGGGCCGTGGATCACTATGATCCACGGCCCCACTTCGCTGCTACCTCACAGCCCCTTAGCCATGCCCTGCACGTCCATGGCGGGGCGCTTGTTCAGCGCCGCGTAGTTCTCCACGCGCTCCTTGAGCTTCTCCAGGGTCTCCCGCTCCCGAGCCCACGCGGTGTACTGCGTGGCTCCGCCGTAGTTGTACTCCTCGATGCGCAGGTGGGGTTCATCCACGGTGAGCTTGATGTCATTGCTCCAGCGTTCCGACTTAGGGGCGGGGGCGCTGCCATTACCATCCGCGCGCCGCCCATCCTCACTCACGGGGAAGATCTCACCCACGGAGTCCTCCGAGTAGCCCATGCCGAAGCCCGTCATGGTGAGGGGGATGACCTTCAGTTCCTTGTACGCGCCGTAGAAGGGCTGCTTCCAGGGGTGGATGAAGGCTACGCACTGCCCCTCCGGAGTCCACTTGATGGTGTACCTGTTATTCGCGTTCTTATCGATGACCATCACGGCGTCGCGCTCGGGCACCTCATCCGCCTCCACCTTGCTCCAGGTGCTCACCTCGTACCAGCGGTCGCCGCAACAGGAGCAGGAGTCGCTGTTATCCATGGCACCGATGCGCGACTGCACGTCGCGGGCATCCTCCACCGTGGGAGCCTGGATGAAGATCTGCACGGAGACCCCCGAGACGGAGTCGTAGTCGAAGCTACCCCCGGAGTTGTTCTGCCGCACGCTGTACCACTGCAATTCCTCGGCCATGATTACTTCCTCTCCTTGAATGTACTGATAGAGTGTTATCTCCCGTGATTCTATCACGTTCCCTCTCCGCCGTCAATCCCCTGGATAGAATGGCAAGCTCCACCATCGCGATTGATGGCGCTTCTCGGTAGAATGAGAGAGATCATCCTCCCCTGAGTTGGGTGGAGATATACGCAGCAACCAAGGTGGCGGTGCACCATCGCCACGGATGAGGAGAGTAGAACAGTGAAGCTGATGATAGTGGAGAGCCCCCATAAGGCTCAGGTGATTCGAGGGTTCCTGCCCCGCAGCGACTACATCGTTGAGGCATCCGTGGGGCACATTCGAGAGCTCCCAGACGCGAAGCGCATGAGCAAGGCGGAGAAGGAGAAGTACACGGACTACGCCATTGACGTGAACAACGGCTTCGAGGCCCTGTACAAGGTGGACACGGGGAAGACCGCCGTGGTGAAGAAGCTGCGGGACGCCCTGGCGAAGTGCGATGAACTTATACTTGCTACCGATCCTGATCGCGAAGGCGAATGCATAAGCTGGCACCTCCTGGAGCTACTCTCCCCCGAGGTAAAGAGATACAATCTGAAGGTCTCCCGCTGCACCTGGCAGGAGATCACGAAGGAGGCCATCCAGGAGGGGTTGAGGAACAAGGGATCCATCAACATGCATGAGGTGGACGCCGCACTGGCCCGCTCCCACTATGACCGCCTCTTCGGCTACTCCATCTCCCCCGTGCTGTGGCGCACCGTGGGGCCGGGAACCTCCGGGGGTAGAGTGCAATCCCCCGTGCTGCGCCTGGTGGTGAACCGAGAGAAGGAGCGCCTGGCCTTCGTCAAGGCTGAGTACATGATGGCCACGGGCAGCTTCGCCATCTCCGGCTCCCCCCTCATCGCCCGCCTCATCTCCCTGGGAGAGAGGAACTTCGCCACGGGGAACTCCTTCGATAGCAAGGGGAAGTTGAAGGGGAATGACATGGTGATCAGCCAGGAGAACTGGCCCAAGTTGGAGAGCGCCCTGAAGCGCTGCACCTACGCCGTGAGCGATGTCTCCACGCGCCCCTACACCCGCAACGCACCCCCGCCCTACACCACCTCATCCTTCCAGCAGGACGTGGGAACGCGCCTGGCCATGAGCACGAAGCAGATCATGAACATCGCTCAGCGCCTCTATGAAGCGGGGCTCACCACCTACCTGCGCACGGACTCCGTGACCCTCTCCCAGGAAGCCATTAACGCCGCGCGCTCCGACGCGAAGAAGATGTTCGGCGCGGGGAGCGTTCCCGCGAAGCCCAACGTGCATAAGAACAAGGGGAAGAATGCTCAGGAGGCCCATGAGGCTCTCCGCCCCTCCGTGGTGAACAACTCCTTCCAGACCCCGGCGCAGCTGAAGGGGCAGCTGGATAAGATCGATAAGAACGCCTTCAAGGTGTATCAGTGCATCTACAACCGCACCATCGCCTCTCAGATGAATCCGGCTAAGGGAATCACCACCACGGTGAAGATCTCCTCCCAAGGAACGGCCCCCGAGAAGACCTTCACCTTCGCCACCAGCGCCACGGTGTTCACGGAGCCGGGGTGGACCGCCCTCACCAAGCCCATCTCCGAGGGGGAGGAGAATAACACTCTAGACTCCAAGGTGGAGATGGGGGAGAGCGCGGAGCTCAGAAAGCTGGACGCCACCTCTCACGCTACAACGCCGCCTCCCCGCTGGACGGAGCCGAAGCTGGTGCAGGCGTTCTCCGACCTGGGCATTGGACGCCCCGCCACCTACGCCTCCATGGTCACGGTGAACCAGACCCGTGGCTACGTGGAGAAGAAGGGGCAGCAGCTCTATCCCACGTGGAAGGGGTTCAAGATTGCTCAGTACCTGGAGAAGTACACCCCGGAGTTCGTCGCCTATGACGCCACGGCCACCATGGAGGAGGAGCTGGATAAGATTGAGGATGGCTCCCTGAGCAAGAACGCCTTCCTCTCCCGTGAGTGGAATCGCATTCAGGGGGAGGTGCTTCCCCTGGCTGGATCCATCAACTGGGATGAGGTGAACGCCGTGGGAATGGTTCCCGTGAATGAGGAGTTCGCCGTGCGAGTGAACTCCTATGGAGCGTGGCTGGAGCGCCTCAGCGATCCCCTGGATGAGAAGGGGTATCGCAAGGGGGTGGCTCTAGGGGATAATGACACCGTGGCCTCCATGGACTTCACGGATGTCGCTCAGTGCCGAGAGCTCTTCGAGAGAGCATCCAACCGCCCCGGGCCTCGGGAGTTGGGAGTGCTCACCTCGGGCCCCTATGAGGGTTGGACGGTATCCGCGCGGGATGGACGCTATGGAGCATTCCTCCAGGCGGTGCATCCGAAGAATACAAAGGAGAAACCCATCAACAACCCCCTCCCCGATGGAGTGGAACTGGCGGATGTAACCATGGAGCAGGCGCAGGAGATCTATGGGGAGGTGAAGCTTCCCCGCTGGTCCCCCGATGGAAAGTGGCTGGTGGGTATCGGCAAGAGAGGCCCCTACATGGGGTTCAAATCCACGGCGAAGGGGAGGCCCCGCTTCCAGTCCTTGGAGGATGGCATGGATCCCCGCACCGTGGAGTTCGACGCGGTGAAGAAGCTGTGGGAGGAGAAGGAGGCGGCGAAGGGGGAGACCCCGGCGAAGAAGGCCACTACCAAAAAGGCGGCGGCTCCGAAGAAGGCAGCCCCCGCTAAGAAGATGGCGGCGAAGAAGGCCGCGCCGAGGAAGAAGGCGTAGCTCTCCATGGAGAGAAAGCCCCAGGGACTCTATTGTTCCCTGGGGCTTTCTCTCCATCACGTTGCCGAGTAAATCACGGAGTAGAGTCCGCTCTCCCGCGCGCTCGGAGAATGTAGTAGCAGGTGACTCCATAGACGGGGGTGGATAGCCCGTGAGCCAGGAGGATGGGTAAATCGGGAGCCCAGATGCCGTAGATGCACCATAGGATGGTGTGGAAGAACATCAGGAGATTGGAGGGGAGGGAGAGGCCGGAGAGGGCCTTGGTGTCCCGCCGCTGCTTGAAAGTCTGCACGGCCTGGGGCACGCCCATGATGATCTCCATGATGGCCGCGCTATACCCCACTGCTTCGATGACTCCGTTCATGGCCTCATTCTACCAATCCCGTGATAGAAAGGGGAATCAAGCAATCAAGGAGAGCTACGCCATGGATAAGAAATTTCACATCACCGACGACGGCCCCAAGGAATGCAGGGCCTCGGTGCAGGACTGCCCCGTGGGAGGGACCCACTACCCCACGGAGAAAGAGGCTGCGGTGGCCTATGATGACTCCATGAAGCAGCGCCTGTTCCCGAAAAACTCCCGCGCCCGGGAGAGGGATAGAGTTCCCCTGGCCAGGCTCCATGAGATGTTGGGAAAGAACGGCGAAGCGGTGGTGAAAGCCATCGGAGACGCCGGGGCGCGCCCCATCCTTGTAGGTGGCTGCGTGAGAGACGCTTTCATGGGGGGAGCGGTGTCCAAGGACATTGACATCGAGGTGTTCGGGGAGAGGGAGAACGGAGACGCTCTCTCCTACAAGGATCTCAAGGGAATGTTCAAGGGAGTTCCCGGAGCGAAGGCGCATGAGGCGGGGGCTGCTTTCTCCGTGCTGAAGATTCGCCTGGGGGAGGATGACTTCGATGTTTCCCTACCCCGCACGGAGATGTCCACGGGGGAGCACCACTCGGAGTATGACGTGAGCAGCGACAGCCGCATGGGATTCGATGAGGCCGCCTCCCGTAGAGACTTCACCATCAACTCCATAGGATACGACCCCATCAAGGGAGAGCTGGTGGACCCCCACGGTGGAAGAGAAGACCTGGAGAGGGGAGTGCTGCGCCACGTGGGGCCAGCCTTCAGCGATGACCCCCTACGATGCATGAGGGCGGTGAACTTCGCATCCCGCTTCGGCTACACCCTAGACCCGGAGACGGAGAAGCTGTGCCGTGAGCTTGCTCCACGCTACTCCACCCTCTCCCATGAGCGCATAGAGGAGGAGTTCAACAAGGCTCTCTACAAGGGAAAGCACGTGGAGAAGGGGCTCACCATGCTCCACGACATCGGCTGGGCCCAGGAGATGCCAGCTTTCAAGAACGCTAGTAGGGAGCAGCTGGCAACCTACGGGGAGAGGCTGAACGCCACCCCAGTTCCCCTGAGAAAGGCGGTGCTGGCTCACTCCATGGAGGAGGATGGCC
>JANXJH010023704.1:0-10556 GCA_027564575.1 Spilornis abbotti | reverse complement strand
GTTGGCCTCGCGATGCTGGAGTGCACAAAGAGCAGCAACCGAGATCTGAAAGTCGCTGTCTACTTGCGAGACGTGTCGTTGGCAATGAGGCAGTTCGAACGGGCTCGGTGTGCAGAGCTGGAGCTGGTCAATCCGAAGAAATTCCACTCGCTTATCTATCCAGCTCGCCGGTTGTATATTCGAAGTGACGGCCCGAAGAAGAGGGTGCTATCTGAGCGCCCCGAGATATGCGTCATTGATTTACAGGGTACGCAGACAAGCAACGTCTATTTTCAACCAACATGGAAACTATCCAGCAGCGCACTTACAGCGAATATCTCTACCGTCAACGGGACTTTCTGTCGAATAGTGGCGCTGTCCATCGATGGGGTTTTGTTTCGGGTATTGCTAAACAAGAATGGAGGCGACTTTTCTGCAGAAATTGAGACCGACTATACTTCACATGGTGAAAAGCCACGCATACAAGAGCAAGGACAGACTATGGGACGTCAAGTTTCGAAAGAAGTTACAAGAGAGGTCGCAAGAAAGACGCATGTCTCCGTTGCAATTCAAAAACGACAACGACAGGATAATCTTCTTTGGACAGTGTGCATCACATATCAGTCTCCGCAATGTGACAGCAGCAGCGTGGAAATGCAGTTCAAACATATGATGGTCCTTGGAGAGGGCAGCGAAGATGACGAGTTTTTATTCGCCGCCGGCTATGGCCTCGAGGAGATCATTATGCACTTACTGAAAAACACGGATGTAAACAGCAGAGATGCCCGTGGGCGCACGCCAATTATCCGTGCTACAGAAGGGGGACACATCGATGTCTTCAAGATACTACACGAGAATGGAGCCCAGCTGGAGTCCGTGGACTACGAAGGGCAAAGTGCACTGCATTATGCCGCAGCAAATGGCCACGCTGAGATACTTGGTCTATTACTGTCCCAGGGGAAGCTGGATATTAACTCAAACGACGACTATTCATGGACCCCATTAGCTCATGCGGCAGCCAATGGACATGATATGATTGTGCAGCTACTCTTGGAACAACCAGCCATCGCCCTAGACACAAGGGATAAATGTCGACGAACTCCCCTGCTACAAGCGGCAAGGCATGGTCCTATTGCAGTTGTGGACTTGCTTCTCCGAGCAGGTAGTGACTTGAATGCCCAAGACCAAGATGGAATGACTCCACTATCCTTTGCAGCAAGTAATGGCCATGAAGACGTTTTGGAAAAAATCCTCCAAACAGGAAAGATGAATGATGTCTTGACCAGCCAGAGCGGAGACTCACCACTGTTTCTAGCAGCAAAGAACGGCCATATGTCAATCATCAACCAACTTTCCAACGTCAATGAATTACCAGAGGATGACAGAGCAGCAATTCTAGAGATAGCTGCAAGAAACGGACACGTTGACGTATTAAAGAAACTGCTCGAAACCAATATCAACGTATATACCAAATACGAGCATGGGAGCACCGTGTTACACTTAGCAGCAGAGAATGGACACAGAGATATTGTGAAGATGCTACTCACAGACACGATGATCGATCCTGATTTGAAGAATAAACGCGGAATAACGCCGCTCCACGCAGCCACACGAAACGGCCATGTTGCGATAGTCCACGACTTACTATCAATGGGAAATGTCCATGCAGACTGTAAGGACGTAAATGGGATGAACTCTCTTCAATTAGCGGCTTTACACGGTAACAAATGGCTAGTCTGGCTGTTATTGACCAGAAAAGATGTTGATATCAACTATCAAGATCTAAAAGGAATGACAGCCCTGCACCTAGCGGTACACAGTGGAAATTGGCGAATTGTGCACCTGTTACTTGCTAGGGCTGGAGTTGATCCGGATATTCGAGATTTTCAAGGCAAATCACCTCTGTCATCAGCAGCTGGGCGAGGACATGTGAATATTGTGACACAACTGCTTGAATCTGGAAGAGTAGATCCGAATTCCACGGATAAGAATGGAATAACGCCATTGATGTCAGCAGCTATGAATGGGCATGAACATACAGTTAAATTGCTCATTGAACCAGGGCGGGTCGATACAGACTCCAGGGACAGCACTGGGAAAACGCCATTATGCTATGCGGCATTGTCTGGCCATCACGGAGTCGTCAGACAACTCCTTCAACTGGGAAAAGTCGATGCAGACTCTAGAGACAAAGTTGGGAAAACACCATTATGTTACGCAGCATCATTCGGCCAGAATGCTGTTGTGACAGAGCTCCTCAAAACAGGGAAAACTGATGTGAATTCTAAGGACCTTCTTGGAAACACGCCATTATCATATGCAATATCATCTGGCGACCAGATGATAGTGGCGGAAATGCTAAAGATAGATGCAGTTGACTTGGAATCCAAGGACAGTCATGGAAATACACCATTTTGGCATGCATTATTTTCCGGAAATCACTTGGCAACAAGGGAATTTCTTCGAACAGGCAAAGCCAACCTGGAAGACCCAGAGAAACATGGACTGAAACCAGTGTGGTGGGCAATGGTGCATGGAACCAATGAAGTATCGCAAGAGTTGCTTGAGGCAAGAAATCTGGATATGGAGTCGAGGTCCCTCGATGGGCGAACTTTGCTCCATTGCGCGGCAAGGCATGGTCGAGCAGAGATTGTAAAAGTATTGATTGTAAAACACAAGGTCAATCCAGACCCGAAGGATGACTATGGAAGGACACCGTTATGGCTTGCCGTGGGGTTTGGACATCAAGAAGTCGTGAAAATCCTCCTCGAGATAAGAAAATGCAATCCTAACTGCGAAGGTATACATGGGACGACACCGCTGCATATGGCTGCGAGCAAGGGAAATCTTGGAATAGTGAGAGAAATAATTGAAACCGGAAAGGCTGATCTACGGAAAAAAGACTTTCATTCCAGGACGCCCATGCAAATGGCAAAAAGCAACGGTCACCCTCAAGTTGTGAAAGAGCTCGAAACTGTTTCCAAACATAATTCCAATGACGCCAGTCCGTCCCCTTACAAGGCGACCAAAAGTGAATTTTCAAAATTCACGAAGAAAGCATCGGAGACAGACAGTGTCAAAGTTGACGAGAAAGCGCCTAAGAAGTCCCTACTGCAGAGGATATTGAAATGAAAAAGCATTTGCCATCGAAGAGGGTCATTCGACTTACTACTCCGTCGATTGGAGGCGGACGTTTTCTGTGTTTAGCAGTAATTCAGTGGAGGCAGAAGACTCATAGACTGGTCCCTGTCGACGCACCAAATTTGGATTTGTACAAATCAGCGAAGCCAAGTTCAATATGGCGATGAGCACCTAGAGGATTTCGAAGGACGTTCACTGTATTGGGTGATAGTGGTCGAGCAAAAGAACGGTAGAAACTCGACTAAGATCCAGGGGCAGCCTAAAATATATTCGACTGACTTGCTTGCAACATAGAGGTATGTTTTGTATTCTTCCTGGTGAGCACTTCATGTATTTATGGCATTTCAACATGTTATCATTCCAGCTCAAACATAGTAAGGCAGCCAGTAGCATTCCGTTTTGCGTGATTTATAGGGCTGTAAGAGGCAGGTGACCACCAACATCAGTTTATGATAGCATTCCAATCATGATCACCACCATCACTAGTTAAACCAGCTCCAATATCATTGATAGGCGCCTAGCAGTGAGGTCACTTAAAGTTAACACACAGTAATGCAGGGGAAGTGCACTCCGGCGGGGAAGCTATATTGAGACATGCTACCGTAAATTCGGCATTGCATAACGCCCCATGAAGATCACAAAAGCACCCCCAGAAAAATGCATAATTTCAATAATACCACCATAAACTAACCAAACACCGTCTCCATTTCCTCTCTGACAGTCCCACAATATACCGCTGCCCCTCCATGATCCACCGCGCTGAAGTGGCTTACCTGCAAGGTCACCGCCAGAATGCATATCACTGCATCACGGTCAGCTTCAGGGATTGATAGACTGTGCATCCACTTATATCCACCATTTTATGTCCGGCGGTTGGGATTGAAATGCAATTAAGTCTGTACATTTGCCGCTTTTTGTTTCAAACTGGGGATCTGGAGTCTCCACTCGGTGCATAGTGAGCAAATGGTTTGAGGACATGTGGTGTTGGCGGTTCAGGTTGTTTGCTAATGTTCTAAGCTTATGAAGTTATGAGTCTATCAGCTGTGACAAAGGTTCCACATGATAAGGAGGTGAGGGGAGGAGGGACGTATATAACAGATGTGCAGCACCCCGGATGAGAGCAATCCACTTCAATTCAACGTACCTTACGATAAACTACTACTTTGTCCGTGAATCTTCAATACTTCACAATGAGCTTCCACTTGACTGCCCAGAACATCCGCGTGGAAAACAACCATACCCTCGTCGGCAAGCTGCAGAACCAAGCCGGTGACTATGTCGATGCCTCTATTGACCTGAACCGATTCCTCGGCAACAACAACGGTACATCTCCTTCATCCCCTCACCAATCCTGCGAGAGGGAAAAACAGGAGTTAACAAAGAATGTTTCACCATCCAGGACGCTTTGAATGGCACGGTCACAACTTCGCCGCCACCGCGCACGACGTCCACTTCGCCATCGAGGGCGGCGGCCACGTCCCTGTGCTTCGGGCACAGCTGACCAACCTTAACAAGGAGCAGGTTGGCGCTGATGTCAACCTCTCTGAGCATGTTGTGAATGTCAATGGTCGTTTTGAGTACCAGTGATTGGTGAGTTTGGTCATGATGGGTGTGTTGGAAATGGTTGCTGACCTACATGCATAGGTGGATGTTAGCAGTTTAATGATATTGTTTGGCTCTAAATACCAGATCAGTTGTTTCAATAAAGTCTTGTTTGTTATGAAGCTATCTCTATATAGTGTGCAGTCTGTAGTTGGGAGTAGGATCACATTGCTAATCTAGACTGTACTGTATTTGATCTCTCCGTAATCGAAAACCTAATCCCATACAAAACATCAATCTCATGATAGCCACTATTCAAGAATCATGAAGACTGTGAATATGCCGTCTCTCTTGCTTCCACACCTTCAGGCGTCCAGACAGTAACCTCACCCATGCAATAACTAACACTTACAACAAACTCATTTCACCCTCCTCTCAAATCACATCTAACCCGCCCTCAACCTCTTCTGTCCCCTCTGCACAACCACACCACCACCTGCACCTCCAGCAATATAAAACCCGTCCCCACCACTATCCCTCTCCCCAAAAGTCGCATACTCATTCGCAGTCAAAAGCAAACACCCAGCAACCATCCTCGCAATCGGCGGCGGAAACGCTTGGAGCACGTCGGCGTACTGCTGCGGGTAGTTTCCCAGGAAGATGAATGTGTCAGGGAAGCCTTGGATGCGTGCTAGCTCGCGGACTGTGAGGAGGTCGCCGCGTTCTGGGACCATCCATTAGCTTCATTCTTTTCTTCTGATAAGGATATGGGGTAGGGACGTACGAAAATGCTTAACCCCCCTCTTCAACCTCCCCACAGCAACCACCGAATTCAAATTCAGATTAGCAGGCGGCCCACACCCACTCATCACCATCCACCCCGTCTCATGGTTATACACATCCGCGTTCGTGGCCGGATGTTTGCAGACCAGCGTTTTACCGATTGTCGGCGGCGAAGACCGCGAGTTGAAGAAATTCAGGTCTGAGATTCGGGATAATATCGTCACGGTCCCGTTGGGTGGTGTTGTGGTCATGTTTGGAATGCTGGGGTTGAGACTGAGGTTGGGGATGAATATATCGCCCCAGGGGATTGGGGAGGGCACACAAGAAGCAACCATTACGAGTACGTGGCCGTCGAGTGGGATGCCGAATTGCCGTAGACAGACTGTTCGCAGGTGTACGGCGTACCGATTGCCCAACAGCGCCCACAGCATTCGAAAGAACTCGTTGAATGCCTTTTCGAGGAATACCCACGGCGGCATGGTAAAGACCCAGAAATCGGGCTTTTGTGGGAAAGCGGCCAGCACGCGCGGGATTAGATGTGCGATTTTGAACTCGTTAATTGTCTGCTCCCAGGGTTTCGTGCTGCTGACCGTGTCCGGGATGGTGAGGAGGATTATCCGGGGTGTGCCTTTGGGGCCTGATGGCGGGCGGTTTAGGGTTTTGGTGTTGAGGTCTGTGAGGATTTGGGCGAGGGTTCCGTCGTAGAGTTTTGCGGAGGGATGGCGGGCCTGAATTCATTAGCCAACATTGTAATAACTACATGAATCGAGGGAGAGGGCGGTTACCTTCCAAGTATGATCCCTCGCAGGATCAAACGTAAACGCCGCGTCGATGCTACACCCAGCCTGGGCGAATCCCTCTGCAAGACCAAGACAGCCTGGCGATAGATCGATGACTGACGGCTTTGGGTTAATGCAATAACGGGGCTCGGGCCAGCGCTGCGAATGGGGGAGTAGATGTGATGCTACAGGCATCACGCATGCAGAGTCAGCGAGTGCTCCGCCTTGAATTGCGAAACGGCAGAAATAGCCTGTTCGTGATTGATCTGTGTCATGTTAGCTTTGAACTCAGCCCTAACATACCTTATCTGCTGGAAAGAGGAAGATGGGAGAGGGATGTACCAGGAGGAGGATCAACAGTATACAGCACACTCTCAAACACCCCCAAACAAAACGGACTAACCCCCTCCACGGACACAAAATCCCTAACGGGAACCACAACAGCATCCTGCCTCGACCCCATCGCATCAAAATCCTTAAAATGCAACAACAACTCCCTCAACCCAACCCGCGCATCACTCGCCAACCCCACCTGGAACAGACAAAACGACGTCGTCCTCAGAAACGAAAACATCGTCGCCAGCACATGTCCCTCGCCCTCTTCCGGCCTTTCAGGCGGGTACACTCCATGCACGTACAGGAGGTAATGCCGCGTCTCGACCGGGCCGGGGGGCACCGCGCCGCGGATGGTGGCCACGATGTGCTGGTGGCGGTCGAAGCGGTAGCGCAGACGGTCGTTTTGGTAGGAGGCTACGGGGCGACGAGTTGGGTTTGCGTGGGCGAAGATGGAGCCGTAACGGGGGGAGAAGAGACCGAAGATTATGGGGTAGTTTGTTTTTTGCCATGTTTCCCAGAAGTCTTGGGTTGGCTGGTTGTTCGTGTTGCCCAGGCTGCCTGGGGATGGGTTGGTTAGGGCTGTGCAGGGGACTTGGGGGTCTTGCACTTGCGCCTGTGTTTGCGCCTGTAATTGTGCCTGTGGCTGCGTTTGCACTGCTTTCGGATGGATGGGAGCCGGGGGTACACCATAGATTGAATTGGCAGTGTTCAGAGCTACCATAGGCATATACCTCAAACTCGGGTCAAGATTCCCAAACGTCGCCATAAGTTGTCCCTGCGGAATAACCTTCTGCGCACACCCACAAGGCACCATATCAAACATCTGACCATGATAAGCCCGACCATGCACAAGCCGCGCCGCATGCTCCATGATACACGTCTCCCGATGCAGCACGACATGATATCCATAACCCACCATCTCAGAAACCTGCGGCGGAACACCATGCTGCCACAACACGCATATCTCGCCAGGGGTAAGAGACTGCCTAATCGACACAAGCCGCGGCATCTCCTCAACGCTCTGAACGGCAACCTGCCGTTTGGATAGCCGCCACGCTGCGCGGGTTTCAAGGGTCCCCGAGATCGTCCGCGAAGCCACCTCGATGGCATGCTCGTACATCGAGATTACGACATGGTCGCAGGGGAAGTTCGTGATGATCTTGTTCGGCGCTGCGGATCGTCTGCAGGGGTGGAGGGCGTGCACGGTAATGAAATCCAGCCAGTATTTGCTGACGACGAAGGCTCGGACCCGGACGTCGCAGTGGATTGAGGGTGTTCCGAGGGGATGCTCGACGAATATTACGGCCGCATCGGCGGTGTAGGGGTCTAGTTTGAGTAGGGCTTTGAAGGTGCGGTTTATGATTGCTGAGAAGAGGTCCTGCGGTGGCATGGTTGGGGGCGCGGTGAAGAGGAGTTCTTCTTGCCAGGTGCGTATCAGGCTGAGGTTACGAAGCATCGACCAGAGAAGGGGTGATATCACCGCGATATGGCGCTCTGTGTGCTGTCTGACTTGGTCCAAGTCGTCCTGGTTGCATGTTAGCAAACATACACACACAGCAGCCCTAATAAAGCCTGATACTCACCGTCTCCTGACAATAAATGATCCCCCGCGCACCATCCACAACCAAAACCTCCCATATCTTCACAATTGTAGGAAGCTGCAGATGCCTCTCCATCCCCCTCACATCACAAACCCACGAATCCCCACGAAGCAAACCCACCAACAACCCCAAAACAGCACCGTCCTTCTCAACAGCAGCCTCCCAAACCCGGCACCTCAGTTGCGCCTCCTTCTCCCCCGCAACCAGGACAAGGCCATCAGCGATAACCTCATCAGTATGAAAATGGTACCCGTATGCAAACCGTCCGAGATGAGAGGTGGACAGGAGGATCCCATTAGCGTACACTGCATTCGCAAACTGGGCATCCAGAACCAAATCACCAAACTCGGTTGCTATCACACTCGCCGGCTGTCCGAAGTTCGCAATGTCCAGCGTAACGCCTAGCCAGCGGAATAGTTTCGCACGATCAACCTTCCGACTCGTCGTCTCATCACCACTACCACCAGGCCCGATGACAATGGCGAGATCATTGACAGAGACCTTCTCAGCCGGATAAGACCCAAATGAGCCCTGGTTCAGCGACGCCAAAAAGGCCTCTTCTGTCGACGGCGTTCTGGAAAATGAGAACGTCTCCCCGGCGAAGAAAAAGTCCCACCGGTCTTTACTACTCTCGAAACGTACTTTGTAGCCGGCGAGCATCATGACCATCGTGGCTTTGAGCAGTTTGTTGGATGGAGCTGCCGGGCGTTTGTCAGATTCCTGGCTTGGGTCTTGACCCTCACCCTGATCCTGACCCTGGCCAGAGACAGAAGACCCATGAACCTGATGATTCAAATACCCACGCAACATCACCCCATCCGCGATATTAAGCACCAACGTGCCCCGTTCCAGATTCAACTGGATAAATCCCCACGGCCGGGGATCCCTGAACGGACAGTCGGTTCTCGGGGCGCGGATGGTAATGAAAGCGTCGGTTTCGGTGTATGCGATTTCTGGCTTTGTGGGTGGTTTGGAGACTTCGCGCATTCCTTCGCGCCTGATTCATATCAAACGCCATCATTAGTATCAACCAAGTATATATGTATATATATATATATATATATGTATAAGGGGTGTTGGGGAGTAAACTTACCAGTTCACGTAAAAATGGCGAAACGCATCCTTCTTGCCCCAGTCGCTGGCATCATTCTGGGAAAGCAGCACGTCGCAGAGGACGATGGGTTGGTTAGGGCTGGGTTCATGGGGGAGTGTGATGAGGCTTTGGGTTGGAGGGTTGGAGTCGTTGTCTTGGGAGGGTTCTTGATCAGGTAGGGCTGGTTGGTTTTTGGGAGGGGGGTCCATTTTGGCTTTGTGTGTTGGAGCAGAACATATGCTGGACTAAGCAGTGTTCTGGAGATGGTAGAGTTACAGACAGATGTAGATGAAAGTGGTTGGTGATAGATGGTAGACAGAGGGATGATGGCTTTGAGGATAGGGAAAAAAGAATTTTACTAGAAAGGAGAATCCCACAAAGCAGGGCTAAGTGAAAAATCAGTTGAGCAGAATAAAAGAATCATACTGGAACGATCGAGCACATGATGCCATACAATATACACCCCCAGCCTGAACAACTCTGTTAGTACCAGTGAAAGTGCTCACAGGACCACCAAACAAAGGCAAAGGCAATACTGAGAAAAAAAAAAAGAATCATCACCCAAACTGGAGTGCCAGGTCACATTGACTATATTTAACAGGACTCAACTCAGCTCTCATCTAGAGAAACCAAGACAAAGTCTTAGCTTCACCTATTCCCTCTGGGACAAGAAGCAGATGTAGGTAACATGTACATCAAATTGAAGTGGTATGGAAAGTATCCAAAGGATCATTGACAGTGAATCTTAAAAAAAAAAAGGGGGTTGGAAAAGAAGTGAACAAAGGAGGATATCGCGAAGAAGAGATAAATGAAGGCAGAAAAAAATACATCCAATATCCAAATGGTGGAGCCGTGCACACCAGGCTCCCTGGATGAGAGAACACGAGAAGAGTCCTCAGCGAATCATTGTCGTCGACTCGGTTTAGAAGTCGTTGCGGCGGTGGCGGTGGCCGTGAGAGTGACCACGCTTGCGAAGCGAAGGAGTAACCATGGCCACATCGGTAGAGTAAACTTCGGTGGAGGTGGTGGTAGAGGTGGCCAGGGTCTTGGTGTTGTCAATGGAGGTGGCGTAGGGCTTGTCGTTGAGGTCGACCAGGACAACAGCCTCCTCCTCGAGGTAGACCATCTCCTCAGCGACGGGTCCACTGATGTACGACGTGCTGGGGGTGGGTGTAGGAGTCGGGGTAGAGGTGGTCGATGGAGCAGGGGTAAGGGTCGAGGATTGAGAAGACGTCGCAGGAGGAGTGGACGAGGTCGAGGAGGGAGTAGCTTCCTCCACGGACGGAGTGGAGGGCGTGGGGG
>JANXJH010021639.1:0-23100 GCA_027564575.1 Spilornis abbotti | reverse complement strand
CGTCACCCGCCGAACCCGCGGACAGGGCCTTATCACGATAGTTGAGAGTGATCTGAGACACCCTGCGGAAAGCATTGTGTTTGAAGGCATTGAGTTTGACCAGAAAAGGCATCACGAAGGGGACGAGCCATGAACGGATGAAAGTGGCGATATATCCCTCCGAGACAACCGTATTGAAGACGCTGTCTGTCGTTGCGACCAAGGTACATGCGAATGCACGCCGTTCCGCTTCATAGGTGTCTAGCAGAGATGTTTCAGCCTTGCCCTTGATGACGGCGGTGAGCTTCCAGGCAAGATTGATAGCGTCTCCGATCCCAGTGTTCATGCCCTGCCCTCCGACAGGACTGTGGATATGCGCCGCATCGCCAACCAGGAAAGCCCTGTTTTTGCGAAAGACTTCAGCAACGCGATGGTGAATCCGGTAGGTGGAGAACCAGTTCACTTTGTCGACGCGCAGGCTCATTGTCTTCATGGCTTCAGACGCCACATCCTCAAATGTGATGTTGGACTGATCTTTGGTCAGCAACTTGTCATCTACTGCGCCTGTAAGTCGTCCGCGGTGGCCTTGGTCGTAGGCGAAAGTCAATGTGAAATGGGCCTGGTTGAAAGTGAGATGGGCTTGACCGTTGAGAATGGGCCCGGAACCTTCGATATCGGCCACGTAGAATAGATGGTCGTACGAGGCACCTTCATATTCGATGTCTGATGCTCGACGCACTGCAGAATGGGATCCATCACAGCCAACGATGTATGTTGCTTCGCAGGTGATATCCTTATCTTCGTTATGGTCTTTCAATTGAGCCGAAACGAATGAATCATGCTGGGTGAAATCGACCAGCTCCCGATTCCGCTCAACACGCACCCCCAAAGCATTCAGCCTCTCCTCCAACAACTTCTCATGTTGGTCTTGAGGATAAACATGGATGAACGGGTACGGCGTTAGGCCGAGACCTACATCCCCAAAAGGGATCTGAGCCCTATGCGACCCTTCGGACCAGATATTGGTCGCCTCAACCTTGTGTCCATTCGCAACCACATCCTCAGCCAGGCCGAGTTGGCGATAGAGTTCTAGTGTTCGGGCGTGGATGGCTAGAGCTCGCGATGTGGTGGGTGTTGCCTCGGTTTTGTCGATGATGCGGACGTTGACGCCTTGGCGGGTGAGCCAGAGAGCCAGGACGAGGCCCGAGGGACCAGCTCCGACAATGAGAACATCTGAGCGAGCCATAGTAGTAGGATTGAGTGATTGAGAGCCACAAGATGCTGAGAGTCGAGAAATAAATAAGCGATATCAAAGCAGCCAGCATAAGAGTCATTCATGGACACGGAATACCGAGTCGCCGATGACCGAGATTGCGCTATTCCTATCAAGAACTAGCCCACTATTTCTGCGCCTTTCCTTTTTGGGCATGAAAATAACCCTGATTTGAAAGACTATAGAAACCGAGTTGTAAATTCTGTCAGCATTGTGCAGCTATGCTATCTGTTCATTCTGATAAATATTCTATAGTACGTCTGAGAAACCTGAAATGCTAAACCTTGATTGTACTCCACAGATAAGTCTATGCACTTTCCAACCTAATTGGACCAACGTTATATTTGGACTCTTCAAATGGCTGCAGTGCGACATTTTGCCGAAGGATATTTCGTCGGAATAGGTATGGGATCACAATGCGTAGTCGATACTCTGCAACTTTTGTTGTTGGAACTTGAAATTCGACATCCATTTCTCCTAATTCCTTGCATTTCGTTTCTCGCGCAGTGAAAAAAACGAGGAAAAACGCAAGCGCGGAAAGGACACTATAACAATCTCAGCATACGTGATAAGGTATGAGCTGAGGGGGCACATACGCAAAAGAATAAGTGGCTAGAGGCTGATTGTGATCGTTCGGAATGATGGACCCGAGGATCACTCGGCTTATATGTGAGATGCATACAGTCAGGCATAAACCGGTTTCTTTGATTTGCTGTCAGCTCTAATATATTCTGCAGCAAAGCAATTATCTTACCACGGCGGCTGATAGGAAACAACTCAGACGAATAGACAACCGGTACTAATCTCCCAAGGGCCCAGTACATCAGAAAGAAAGCTTGTAATGCCATCTCCACGATTCGCCCCAGTGTATTGGCTGGTAGAATTTTGACACAAGCACTAAGCCAAAGTGCCAATACCATCCGCGGAATTGCCTTCAGCAGGAGGCGCCGTCTGCCCCATTTATCAATGAGGGTGGTGGCGTACATCGAGACGCAAATGATTATGACTTTAAAGATAATTTCGCTCCCGAACCAAATTCGAGTAAGTGACTGTCTCAACAGTTTATTCACCATGGAGGTGCCACAGAGGTCCAGTGATATCATTACAGCGGCCACAGAGAGTAGCATACGCCGAATTGATGGCACTGTAAGAATTTCAAGGAGCCTTCGAGAAAGGTTGCGGTCATTGTAATCGTCGTGATCACCCACTTGTAAATAGATTCTGTATAGGTCGCGAGCAGCCAGTATCCTCGACTTTCGAAGACGGCGCAATGTCACATAGGCTTGGTACATCTGACCTCGGAGAATAAGCCAGTGCGGAGACTCTGCGGAGAGAGACGTCCAAAGGATTAAAGTACAGGTCGTAGCTATCTGCAACACAGTTGAATGGACTCCCAGCTGCATTGAAGAGCTACTGACCAACATGACCCTTCAAGATGTTAGAAGACAGTCTGGCAATAGAAAGTGAAGAGTCTTACATCTGCCATCGTGATATTATGAGCCCACGGATCTGGGCGATGCTAACTTCGGCCAGGTACAGAGGAAATGAACATGCCATGATGCCCATACAGACGCCCCCAAGCAGTCGACTGAAAAATAAGAATGGCTCGGTGGGTGAAAAGGCAATCGTGGTAATGTGTGCTGCAAGGCTCAATATTGCCGCAAGTATAATGGTCATTCGGCGGCCGAGACGTCTGTTCAATATCTCTGCACTCCACCATCCGATGCCTATACTTCCAATATGTGGAGCACTGTCTGCAATCAGTACACGATATTCCGATGTGACAGGATCGCTGAACAGAACTGACCTGTCGATAAAAAATAAGCTCGTTCTTGAGTGGCAGGATAAACAGTTGAGACTATTATATTGTTGCAAAGAAGCCTCGACCTGTCCACTTTCAAAAGAGACGGTGTCAGTGTTTGACAGCAGCTGCTAGGAACCATATACATACTAGACAATAGCCCCCAGGTAATAAGGTCCCTCAGTTGTTCCATTCACCATGCGACTATACAGCCTTTTCCAGCCCCACATATCTTCTTCTGCTAGATCCAGATCGATATCATCGTCTGGGTCATCTTTGGGATAGTGAGCCAGCAAAGCGCCTTCTCCAAGGACGTTGCGGATGCCATGCAAGCTATATTTTGCGGCAAACTCGTCTACCCTGAGTTGGATCTGGCGTTCATTCGGTTGAGTCTCAGGGCCTTGGGTAGCTGCCAACATTTGAGCATTGGGCGTGTATAAACTACTTCCCAGTCCCCTGGAAATAATTGCTCCCATGTCGGTGGATATTTGCGCTGAAGGGAGAACAACAGCAAAGGGTTAAAT
Source organism: Spilornis abbotti (assembly GCA_027564575.1). Taxonomy (NCBI): domain Eukaryota; kingdom Metazoa; phylum Chordata; class Aves; order Accipitriformes; family Accipitridae; genus Spilornis; species Spilornis abbotti. The sequence continues at coordinate 19,523 of JANXJH010021639.1, read as the reverse complement.
TTCATGTCAAGGCAGCGTCTGCTTGGACATTATATGATGGAAGCAGGTGATCATCCTTCATCGCCGTTCCAGCCTTGCCTTGGCAGTTTCGTTCGCCTAGACGCAACGTCTGAGCGGCATCAAAGAAACTATACTGATTGTGGCTGTGAAGAGGGACCACTTGCATTCCCTCATGCTGTCCTTGACCTAAGTGCATCTGAGTGGTTGTTTTTCTTCGGAGACAGCTATCTGTTGACTCCATTCATGATATCCGTGACTGAGCTTAATTAATATGAAGAATACAGCCCCTTTTCTGAACGTGTCACATGTACTTAGGAGGATCTTTTTTTGAGTTAGTTTACGAGGTCAAAACCTCATTTATTCGTTTCTACTTCGTACTTCATATGGCTATCAGACAGATTACGCGTATGCTGATCAAGTCGTATATTGACCCATTTTGGTCGATATACATTGTGTTACAAGGCTCTGAAAGACTAACAAGGAAATCGTGGAGTATACTGTCTTTAATTCATTATTAGTATTGTATTTGCACTTGTATAACCGTAGCAATATTCTGCATATGTTACTCAAATACACAGATAACCCGCTTTACAAGGGTGGAATCTGAACCTGCAACTTGCACTAGATCGACAGACCCAGCATCATACCAATGTTCTCGAAGCTAACCCAAAATACCCAAGGAAGCCAGAATACACATTTACCAAAAACAGCTCCCGGCGCAGTATGCCTTGAAGCTCTAGAGGCAGAAGCTCGCTTTTTGCACCGTGCTCAACGAGGAAGTTGATAATATCGCGCTTCTTGCGTTTGACGGCTTCATATAAAGCGGTACGATGGTGGAAATCCTGCTCATCTACCCTCGCTCCCTTCTCGACCAGTTCCTGGACCAGGTTCAAACCGATGCGACTTGAAGCAGCCGCTTGATGCAATGGTGTACGACCCTCTGCATCCTTCACATTAGGGTCCGCTCCCGCATTCAGTATCACACGGGCCTTTTCCTCTTGATTTAAGCATATCGCATACTGTAGCGCTGTCTGTCCGGCCCGGCCGCGTATCTCCGTATAGGCCCCATGCTCAAGGAGGAAAGAGATGGGTTCTGCCTGACTATACCTTAATATAGCCAGGTGTAATACTGTATCACCATCCACCGTCTGCGCGTCAATTTCACATCTCTCAACCAGGAGACGAAGTTTTGGCAAGTTCTTATCGTCGCACGTGGCTAAATGTAGTGGTGTCTCTCGGTGTGGTTGGGTGCGGATGCTGGGATCTGCTAGGTATCTAAGCAGTATCTGAATCCTTTCTAGCGGACCCTGTTGAGCTGCTAGGTGGAGAGCTGTGTACCCTGAGTGCAGATTATTTGGATCAGCGCCACGGTCGAGTAAAAGCTGAACTCGTCTGGGATCGGAATTGACGTCTGTCAACGTATGCCATAGATCTAAGCTGTTCATATCCTGTTGAAATTCGTATTAGTGGATTGTAATTAAAAGCGCCGAAGCTTCTTATACCATGACATTTTCCCCCAGCGAAGAGACTGGCTCGCTATAGGCAAAATCTCGCAGACCACAGAGACTACTCTGTTCTCTCAGAGAGAGTAATTCTACTGGATTATCATCTTTTGTTACTTCGGTATGACAAGAACCGTTCGTCGCCTCAAGCGTCCAGCTTGATATCCAATCTGTCGACGCACTTGGCCGATCTTCAGGACGCAGGGCCATAAGCATTTTCACACACTGTATGCCAGTGCTGCCCATGCCGGTATCAGTAAGCAATGACTCAGGAAATGGCGAAAAACCCCAGCAGTAGTCCCGAAGGGACCGATAATCTGGGAACGGAGATCGCTTCGTCAGAGCGTAGTATACCACACATCCGAGGGACCAGATGTCGACAGCGCAGGTGTAAGTGGAATCTTCTCTCTCGCTATCCAGGAGATCAAGAATCTCGGGAGCCATGTAGCCCTCCGTCCCTGCTCTCGTTCTAAGTTCGGTTTTACCACCTAGGGAGTGTTTGCTGATACCGAAATCGCCGATTTTCACCCAGAGTGGATGGTCTTGCATTGCCATGACATTCTACAAGAGACTGTTAGATAATGCACACGCATGCGCCGAGCTTGGGATGATAAACCTGGGGCTTTATATCTCGATGTGTGATACCCATTCCGTGCAACGTGGAAAGTCCCTGAAGTAACTGATGGCACAGTTCTCTCGCCACTGCTTCTGGCAAAGGGTCAGGGAAACATTTGGAGATGTCCCCGAGGGGACAATATTCCATCGTAAAATATACATGGTCGATAGTTTGGAACCAGCCGAGGAACTGTACAAAATGCTTGCTGTCCTATACGAATGATTAGCCAACAACTAAACAAAACGATAAACCCCTAAGCCCTTCTTTACTTACCTTTCCAACTATGCTCATCATTTGGACTTCCGAGAGGGGATTCCGAGAGCTGCCATTGTTTAGATGAACCCGCTTAACCACGCGCAATTCTCCTGAGCGTGCCTTATCAAGATACACGCCGTCAGCGAGGGAACGCTGTCGAGTCCACACTTTAACTTCGTTTGTAGAAGATTCCGGGTTACAGCGATACTCGCGAATCCCGTTTTCCAAGACCGTGGCGTTTAATCTGAATAGCCGCAAAGAATCATTTTCGGCCATGTTGCAAGACAGTACAACAACAGATTCCGAGGTTCCGCGCTCGAAATTCCAATCTTCTCGATTATTTGTGCCGATTGTCCCCTGAGAGCCACAGCCTTGTCTTGGCCGCCGTTTATTCGTCTGATCGTTTCGACGATCAGGCCCTTCACAATCACTGCCCCCGAGGCAACTTTCAGCTCAGCCTTGTTGTGGAAATGATCCTGAAAAATACCGCTAGACTACAAAAAGGGCTATGACCGATTAGAGCGGTCCTAACAGGTATTTCCAGGTATCGTCTCATCCAACACTTGTACTCCTGAGACGTACTCAGACCTGAAAGTCAACCCGTAAATCAATCGCGCTTCTTTGAGACGACGAGTATGGATCCTGTTAGTTTGGCACTGGCCACAGTCGGGACACTAGACCTTTGCCTAAAGTGAGTGTTAACCCATGAGTAACTTGTAACAGGAGTGACTGGTTCTGATGAAGCTGTCTTGCAGGTATGGCAAGAAACTCCTCTTGATGTGTCGGGAATATGAGAATCTGGCCCGGAACACCAGGGAGATGGCAATGATCATCGAGAGTTTGTGGATTAAGACGGAGGTCCAGCTTTGCTCTTTGAAAGCCCTTTGGGACACGCTACCCACGGCCCTTCAGGCACATTATTCCAGTGCCCTGCAGTACTTGGAAAACAAAATGGTAGTTGCCATGGAAAGCATTCAAAAAATCGAGACTCTGACTGCGATGGATGCCACTTCCCGCCAGAAAATCAAGGCTCTCCTCGTCGGAAGACTACTCAAGCAGACTGTTCACGATCTCGAAGACTGGCAGAGACGATTCGATCCGTCATGGTACTTGATAACTCGCATAGCCAGCCCCACTGTGGACAAGCGACTGGCAGACAGGGTGTGTGACAATTGTCCACCAGCAAGAAGACTAGCACAAATGAGACGGGCAATTGAGGACGTCGCTTCCGCCAGAAATACATCGAAAGATAGTGTGTTCAAGAGTCCTTCCCTTGTTTCAAACCACCCATATCGTATTTCTGGTACCAAAATGTCTGTCTCCTCTTTTGTCCAAACCTCAGAGAAGGTCCTCCTCGACCAAACAAGCTATACTCCCAGGACTACGCATATAATGGCCAAGACATATGTGCGCGATATCGCAAGGCTCCTGTCAAATGTAGAGCCCATGGTATTTGGACTTCTAAAATGCAAGGGGGTAATTGAAATGAACATCGATAGTAACTGCCATTTTCAATTTATTCTGGAGATCCCTAAAGGACTATCATCACCTCGGACACTCCGAATGTTGCTAATGGAAGCCCCTCGATGCCCGTTAAACCACCGAATTCGGCTGGCGCAGCAACTAGCGCGGTCTGTCACCTTCATCCATGCAACAGGATTCGTCCACAAGAATATTCGACCAGAAACAATCCTTGTGTTTCAGGAAGACCTGAGACAGCTGGGCCCGTCATTCCTAGTTGGTTTTGAGAGAGTACGGCATTCAGGAGCGCCGACAGAATACTCCGGCGACATAGACTGGGAAAAGAATTTGTACCGACATCCAGCGCGACAGGGGCTGTGGCCAGAGGATGCATTCATCATGCAGCATGACATTTACAGTCTTGGGGTCTGTCTGCTCGAGATTGGACTGTGGCATTCTTTTGTGGAGAGTGACGGCGATTCAGTGACTCCTTCTCAGGAGATTGTCCTTGTCTCCCAGACTCGATCTGACAAAGACAAGCGGCGAGGGGCATTTGCAGTGAAAAGAAGGCTTGTTGATCTGGCCCAGGAGCGTCTTCCCAGCCTTGTGGGGGAAAGGTACACGAGGTTGACGCTGATTTGCTTAAACTGTCTTGACGAAAGTAATGGCAATGCATTTGGACCGGAAGAAGAATTGAGAGATAGAGATGGCATCATCGTCGGCGTTCGCTACATAGAGAAGGTATCGAATTCCTCTGGAATATTATAATGACATAGCACTGACGAGTTGCAAGGTCCTACTTGAGGTCGAGTCGATTTGCGTATAATCCCTGCATAGATTCTGCGTGGTTCCCAGACACCTTCCCGGTTGATACACCAAGAGACCGACCAGCTTTTCGCCTTTTCGATCCCACGAACGCGGTATGCAGTTTCTGCCTCCACTATATAGTACTAATATACAAGGCTGCAGTATCGAAACCATTCAGAGTGCTTGGTTGCAGCATGTTCTGTGAACTCCCCTAAGCAGGAACAGTGGACACGGAGCAACAAACATCTTCATTCACAGACATCAACTCCTAAAGGAAGGTGAAGCTTCGTAATGTCAGGGTGCAAGGTCAGGTACAGGTATATTAGGAGTTGACGGGCAGGGGAAGCTACAGGTCAGGCTATCTACAGGTTCATAAACAACGCAGTTCGAAGAGCTGCAACAGCAACAGCATCAGCACAACTAGATATTGAGGGGAATCGATGTAGCTGAACGGGAAAAAGGGTTACCCCAATTGGCGAGGACCCGCTGGATCGAATAGTTACTTATGGAGGGTTGCTCGGTAGTGGTATTAATCTCAGCCTGATATACACATGCCCGGTTCAGCCACAGAAAGAAGTCAGCCTGAATTGACACCAGCAAGACCGTCAATTGAGTGCTGTTTGAAGAAATCTCGAAAGGTTAAGGGCGTGACATTGGGATACCCTGATGGGTCTGGCCATTCGCGCAGTAGTATTGGTAAAACCTGCAAATGAAGAAGAAAAGAAAAGGACGTAGCGATTAGCCTTGATCACTATGGTACATATGGAGACAACTTACATAGCGAGGTAGGCAAAGGTGTTATTTGGGTCTTGATTCCGGATTTGGTGCATATGGTTGTAGAGATCTTCCAAGGTACCCAGTTGCTTGAGGGTGACACCCTCACCATAAACCTCCTCGAAGATAGCTGCTATCTCAATGATGCTCTTGCGGTCACCGAGGACTGAGAATGGTTAGCAATTCCTGAAAGCACGCTTCAGCAAAGACAATGGATACACTTACACCGCTGGAATCCGACAGCATTTTCGTCCAAACTCACTGCTGCCACAAATTCCGAGGCATTCGCATAGGAAGTCGCCTCCCAGGCCTCTTGCCCAGTTCCCCAGTAGACAAAGGTCTTGGTCTGAGGGTCGAAAACTTGAAAGTACGGACTGAAGAAAGTGTCCATGAACGCGCCAATCAGGACGTGAACCCCGGCTGTGCTCGGCTTTGACTCGATATATTCCTGAATGTGCTTCGTGGGGTCCTTGGCGGGCAGCTGTCCATATTACAGCTTCCTAAAGTCAAGAGAGTAATCGCTGGCAACATAGCGTCGAACGCCTTCCGCTTCGCAAGCATCCACAAGTACCTTTTGCCCATCAATCATGAGACTGTCATCACCAAGGTAGCAGCATATGACAACATCACATCCTTAAACAAACGAACGGAGGGAAGCGTTATCAGTTGACTCCCCCTTGGTGATCTGAACACGGGAGGAGGACTGCACCACATCTGGAAGCTTGGTGGGATCACGACAGTAACCTCGGATACTCACCAACGGATCCTTCAGTAAGTTATCCAGGATGCAACGGGCAAATTTGCCACTTATGCCAGCAATTCCAACAACTTTGACGGGCATTTTGTCGATATCCTGTATTTTATTCCCAGATTTAGGATGAACCTAGCATATCAGGAACTCCCTAAGTAGTTTACATTCTCATACATACTTGGCCAAATTAATGTCCTTACAAATCCAACCAATCAACCCTGGTCTCAGACTCCGAACACCGAGAAATATGTCAAAATAAACTTCCTTATTCAGCTGGATAAAAACGGGTCTTTCGCGCAATAGGAATGTTCTATTGGCTGAATTCTGGGCCCACTTCCCGCGGTCTTATCTAGATCATCAATCGTCACATTAGAAATCGAAAGCGCGAAAGCGCGAGTACTCAGACTGGAGGGAATCGCTACCAGCAGCCATAGCATAAATACAGCTGTGTTCTCTCTTAAAATCATAAGCACACCAGAAACATTTTCAGCGACTCAAAGCACGAACACTGCGAACGAACCCTTTTCAATATGTCCAAGTTACTCACTGTCTTCGGCGCATCCGGCAACCAGGGTGGTTCTGTTATCAGACACATCCTTGCGGATTCCAAGCTTTCCAAGGAATTTCGAATTCGTGGTATTACCCGTGATATCACGAAGCCATCCTCACAGGATCTGGCAAGACAGGGTGTTGATGTGGTCTCTGTAAGTTAATTCCCATGGGACCTTCTTTCTTACCACTATGCTAACATGCTGCTTAGGCGGACTTGAACTCACTCGAGTCTCTGAAGACTGGATTACAGGGTTCTCACACTGTATTTCTGCTCACGGACTACTGGGCAAACGGTAGCGCCTCCACTGAATTCGCCCAGGGCAAGAATGCCACCGATGCTGCGAAGGCCGTCGGGGTGTCGCATATTATCTTCTCTTCCCTTCACCATGTGACGGAAGCCACGAAGGGAAGATTGGCACATGTGCCGCACTTTGACAGTAAGGCCAATATCGAAAAGTACATCCGGCAGTCTGGCCTGAACGCGAGCTTTGTGCTTCCTGGTTACTTCATGAGCAACTATACCCAGATGATGCAGAAGGGCGAGGATGGCAATTACCAGCTGTTCTATCCGGTTGATGGCAAAAAGGCAAAGTTACCTCTCTTTGATGCCACTGGTGATACCGGTAAGTTATATATCCATGAACCCTTGTCTTTTCTTTCCTAGGTCCTAATGCACTTGTAGGTCTTTTCGTCAAGGCTGCCATCAAGCATGCAGACCAGCTGAAGGGGAAGCAACTTCTTGCCGCGTCTGGCTACTACACAGCGGAAGAGGTGCTTAAGACTTTCTCGGAGGTTTCTGGCAAGAAGGCGACTCTAATCCAGGTTACTCCGGACCAATACAAGGCAGCGCTACCAGCCGCAATTGCCGAGGAGCTTCTGGAGAATCACTTGTTTATCGAGGACCCCGGCTATTTTTTGGGAGAGCCCTTGGATGAGTCTCTGAAGCTACTTGATTCGAAGCCCACTGATTGGGCGCAATTTGTGAAGAAGAACATCTCTGCTTGGCAGTAATGGACATTAACTTGATGTAGTTAATGCTAGTACTCTGTCCAGTTCAGTCAAACAGACTGCAAACGCCCCTGAACTGTGCCTTTCTGGGGTACTCCTGGACATGTGCTTCAGTGATGTAACGATGTTTATGTCATTCTTGCCAGCACATCTCACCAAGATTAGGATTAGGAAGTGTCGGATAATAATCACTCACAAAATGAATATACTATGGAATAGACAGCCTATTGAGCTCAGTAAATAATTATCCGCGTCCTTTGGTCAGGAGCAAGCACACTTCCATAAACAGAGACCGTCTTCCAATTCTCCTCAATTAACATTACAGCCGACTCCAAGGTTGCAAACGCACACAAAGGAAGTTAAGTCTGCTAAGCCTCTTAGTCACAGCATCTGAAACAGTAAAATGACTGGGGTCCTGATTTTGGGACATTGGAGGGAAGGGCAGAGAAGGTAGGGATCGGAACTGATGATAGGGCTGGGAGTAGATTTTGATGACCCCAACTTTGAACTTGTTTGTAGATACATGGTGATGTGCAATTTTGTTGGTCAAGGTAATGACCGGTTTAATACACTTGATCGAATGTAGTTACAATGGATCTGCCTACACCAGAAACCCCGTATAATGATAGATGATCAAGGCGCCCTCCTCATCAACATAAACCTCTGATTCCCTCTTCCCCCCAACGCCTCATAGTCCATGACCAACTCATACACGTTTTCCCATCCACGCTTGCGATACAGCGGATACCCGTCCATGGTTGCCTCAAGGAAAATACCCACCCGTCGCTCTGCCGCCTGCTCCATCCCCCATTGCAGCAGTGCTGATGCCACTCCACGTCCTTGATATTGGGGAAGGGTAGCCACGAAATCGAGCACTATTTAGTTAGCATCCACGGGGTATAATCTCAATGAATCCTCGGGGAATACACACAAATATCCCCTTCAACCAAGTGCTCATTCCGGCATGCCTTCAACTTTTCGTGGAACTCGTTCAACACACTCTGCCTGGCTCCTTCAGGTAGGGTATTCGACCCTACAAATTCCTGAGCAGTCGGGCTCAGTTGAACCGGGCTTGGTACCCCGGGGATAGTCCAGCGCGAGTAGCCTACGATTGGCTGACCGGGGGCATCGGTCTCAACCAACACGATAACGTGCACTGTCGGATCGGCCAGTTTCTGTAAGAAGCGTGCCGCTTTGAAGGGCAGTACTGTTTCATCGGGGATACCCGGGAATGCATTACCCCAGAGTTCCTGGTGGTTGAAGCAAGCAATGTTTATTTGACCTAACGCGTCGGCGTCGGCCTCAGTGGCATAGCGGATAGTGAGCACCATTTTTCCTCATGGATTTGTGAGCAGAAGACGATATGTTGGAGGAAATATTGAATATATCCGAGGGTTTTTATAGTGGGGAAAGCGGGGGACTCGAGATATGAGTCAGTGTAAGATACTGCGAACATGCAATGTTTAATGATGCCTTTTAGACCACTCTCTATTTTTCCATTCCAGTTCTAACTAAAGAAAATAATTTAAATTGTAACACTACACAAGCCACATACAGTGGGATGCAAGTCCCGGGGGATGGTTACGTAAAATGCTTGCGAGTTGGCGAAAAGGTTAATGTTGTTAAACCTCTTTGTATCTCCTTTCTTTTGAATACACATTAACGGGCTATCATTTCTAAAAAGGGTAAATGACTGGAGATTCTCGAGGTCTTGGGCGTGGATGATCTTGAATCGTTGGTGAAGACAACATGATAAGAGCGATCATATTCTATACTCATTCAACACTCAATCTACATGAGTTAGCAAACCCCCTTCACTCACAGATAATCCTCCAGCTCATGGTCCCTATCATTCTCGTCCTGTTCCTCCATCTTCTTAAAAATAAAGCGCTCCCATTCATCAATCGCTGCCTGATTCAGCCCACCGTTGACATCTACAGAAAACATTAGCCAAAGTAATTTTCAAAAAGGAAGAGAGAAATGGGTCATACCTGGGGTTGTTTTCTCCAGATCCTTCAACATTTCCCGGTACTGCTCTGGGTTGTCATTGATCCGGGTCTGTTGGGCCTTTTGTGCTGCCACCCGTTCCTGGCGCTTGGCCCGCTCAGCTTCGGGGAGAAGACTGTTTGCGTAACTCACCGGGGATGGGCTGGTGGCCTTTGATGGCTCTAGGGTAGGATTGTGAGGAGATTGAGGAGTCGGGGAGGGGGATGGGGAGACTCCCTTCTTGGAAGCCCGAGAACGTCGCGCGTGCTTGCCAGCCATTTTTCTTGTTGCGGTATACGTAAATATCGTGGTTTGAGGTGAAAGGTGAAAGGTGGTAGATGAGAAAAAGGGAAGAGGAAAAACGGAATGCAGAAGGCTTTTATAACTGAGTGTTAGGTAATCTATGCAGTAGCCTTAACATCATTTTGTAATGGATATGATGCGTCGATGTCTCGGGCTACAAGCAGGTGTAATGATCATCCAAGCATCATCATTTCTCGAGTGAAGCGAACTGAAAAGATATCAGCTCATTTATATTAATCACCTTCTTTGGTTATCTAGAGACGCAACATGAGAGTTGCATGGCAAATGATCAAGGTATACGGCCTTCGACCGCAGCCCTAACCCCCCCAAAATGAATAATCTCTGAGCAGCAATATTCATCCGAAAAAAGGGCAAAATACACAGAAATGAATAAAGCGAACAACATTAGCTCTAGGAATTCATTGATTGACATGATATAGCTATATAATAATAACTGAATACTCTCATTCATAGTCGTCATGCTTCTTCTGATTCCGACTCAGGGGCCTGCATACCAGAAGTTCGCTCATTCCACTTAGGAAAAAGCGCCAAGATGGCAACAGAGGACTTCACAGTCATAATACTATTCTTCCTTGCATGTACAAGGATTTTCAGCGCGTCGTTTGTATGCAAAGGTTCATTAACCCAAGTAACATCTCCAGAACCCTCAGACGGCCATTTTCCCAGAATCTTCTCTCTAATCGAGTCTCGAACATCGTAGTCATTCACATCAATTACAGAATGCATCACGTCTCCAAACAAGGGAGAATTATCATCACATGCATCGTGCCCATAGTTATTGATCACGGGCAGAAGCCCACCTGAACATTGTGTTTTGCAAAACTCAACAGGACCGCTGCCAGAGCCATATCAGACCCCTTGAGACCAAGGGGGATCATTCCATCGGCATATTCTGTATTGTGTGTATAAGAATGAGCACAATAAAACCCAAGCATACCATCATCTAAAGTAAAGAGTCACATAAGTTGGCATGATCTTCACAAAAGGTGGTGCATTTTGACTTACCATGCTTGAAGAATCCACCCTGTGCAATCAGGTCATGAACATATCTATACAGAGGAAGGCTCTGGGGCTCAATTATTGGATTTGAATCCCAAATTGAACTTCCAATGGGCTTTGTAATATAGAGTCTGTATATCAGAGTGACTCTATAGCCCTCGGTAATGCCTCTAACCTGGTGGTCACAGTCAGTATAGAAAGCAGCCCATTGAATATTCGAGCCACTGCGACTACTCCAATCAAATTCAACCACATTTTTCTCACGGTTCTGAACAAGCATGTTGCCACCTTTGAAGGGTGATGGCAAGCAAACAACCAGGTGGCCTATTTGGTAGGGGCTCTCTGGGGCGTCAATCTTCTTAACGAAATCATTCGAAGAGACGGAATCACTATGCGAAGAGCTCACGTTCAGTCTACAAAGATCCACAGAAAATCTCCGAAACCCTAACTGATTCTCTAGGTGAGTGCTGACCCCTGGGAGAATGATTTGGTCAAGTGCATCCAGGATGTTGTAATCAGCTGGATGAAAAGAACTGGAAAAATACTCAACATCCAGCGTGTCGGGAAGTTTCGAAAAGGTTTCCTTTTGATAATCGTCTCCCTTCATAGGAAGGACAAGATGTCAAGTGCATTCTCAGTCATGCCAATAAATTCACACCAGGGGTGATGTGCAACAAGTGCACTCATCAGAAATGATAGGAGTTCCTGGTGGAATAGCTATGTAACCACCACAGACAAACATAGCTGACTTTTTCTCTCTGGTAGTCCAGTTGTCTAGATAGGATATAGCCCCATTGAAAGCTTGTTCAGCAAGTGGTGAAGCAGGCATTGTGGGCAACTCTTGGATATAGAAATGGTAATATTGTCAAATGTTAGATAACTTTTGGTGATGTTGTCATTGATGTCAAAGTGAGAACTATATTTATGAGTGACATCAACATAGCTTTCCCCATAAATTGTAACTAATTCTAATACTGGACCACCACAGAATACTAACATCATCTCAACTGATAATCTTCACCAGATAACTCATCTAGCAACTTTCCTTGCAGTGAGAATCAATGACAATCCATATCTATGGTATTTCCATCTTTATCAGATATGCCCTCTCTCTCAACCTTTGCCACTGACTGGCCGTGAGCAATCAACCCACATCATGTGGTCAGTAGAGAGTGTTCCTCACAATAGATCAGACATAGAATGACCACAATGCACTAGTCTTGATTCTGCAATTGGCCCCATAGAGTCACATTCCAGGCCAGCTTTTTTTTTTGTGTCAGTGTATTGCTAGCTAGTTCACCTTCTGGTTAACTCACTAAACTTTCACCAGTGTCAGTCTTGGTTGACAGTCTCAAAAGCTTGAAGCCCTCACCATCAGTAACCACACCATGGACCATAGTGTTCTTTTGTTCACTTCACTTTCTCACTAGATGGATCACAGCTAAATCATCAATGAGAATATGCAATATGAAAGAGATGACTTTACAGACTTACACATATCGTGTCTGACATTCTATCACTCTTCAGAATTGAAGCCAATCTTTACTCAACGGTGGCCACATTACATTTCATTTCCCCATAACAGCCATACCAGACTGTAATCAGCTTTGCCATCAATACTTACCTTTTGACTGTTGAGCATCGCCTGTATCTCCAACCACATCTCTTGTCAGTCTCGATTTGTGAGGAAGGCTATTCGGTCCCTTTTGCCGGTTTCGAGGTACTCAAATACTCAGGGTCGTAGGGTCCAAGCCTGGCAAACACCCCATGTCTGGCCTGGGCATTTTTGAATATAATCATGCATTTTGGTGGGCATTGTGGCATTGTGATTGTATGATTTCCTAGCAGGATAAGTAAGACTTTCAAGGGAGATCAGACACAAAAGGTCCAGCTTACCGTGATGGTATTTGTGTATGATTTGATTAAACAGGTGTAATGTTGTGTTTGCCCAAAGGGAGACATGTTGTTTGTATAGGGGGTACACTTTCATCAGTTCTATTCTCTGCTTTGGTACCTGTTATTTCCTCTTTAATAACTGGGTGTGTCATTCCCTGCCTGCAATTCCCATCCCATTCCCACCCCCAAAACAGCAGGCGTTGGGAGTAGGAGTGGGAATATATGAGCTGGGACTGAGGTGTATAATTAGCTTTTCTCTTCGGTTGTCAACTTCAGGGAAGGAACCAACCTTGCCAGAATTTGAGGCTTGGTAACAGGGCCGGTTGCTTCTTCAGCCAGGCCACCATTTCGGCCGACTCCTGCTTTTGGATGCTGGGCATGTCAAAACGTCGCTCCCGTTTTTTCATCTCAAGGATTGCATAAGCAATCTAAACACCAGCCCAGAGCACACCATCAGTGTAGGCTATGTATTGAGCCTTTCCGAACTTTGCTGTTAGTTGAAGGTGCATGAAGTCCCATTCTGTGGACCGGACCTGCGAAATATCCAGGAATGTCCTCAGGATCAGGATGGACGCGGCAACGATAGTATATTGGTTGTTGGCTTCTTCTCTGTCGACACGCCGCTTTTTGGAAGACGAATTGGGGGCGTCTGAGGTCGGAATGGTCTACATGACGGGGGGAAATGTGTTCTCTTGGTATTTTCGCACTGGCTCGAAAGAATCAGGCCAGCTGTCTGTTCCTTCACGCACTTGAAGAATGCACTTTTTCTCAAAAAATATAGTTATTCAGGTATTTCCAAACTCGGTTGAGTTCGAGACCAATTCCTGAGCCATCGCCCATGTCTGATCAAGACTGTACCTGGCATTGTGTATATCGAATGTTTTTTCAGGACATCAGATCCCAAATTCATTTTGTCGATTGGTGGATTGTTGTGTTTTCCAAATTTCCTTCTTTCTCCAGCTGATACCATCGTCCATGGGAATCCAGAACTGCCCGTCAAATGGATCTTTATCTTTATCCTTAGACTGTCCTCTTGTGTGTTGCTTTGAGCTATAAGTATATATTAGACCTGATTTGTACGATATCACGTGTCTTGTGGCGTTCCATTGCGTCTGTCGACTGAAGGACATAGCCTCTGTCTCAAAAGATGTCCAGTCTACCACTCTTCCCACGAAAATTTGGTCGTGAAGGACGTGACTTGCTGTTTTCTATGACCCGATTCGAAGGTCAGGGAGAGCTGATTTGACAGCATCAAAGGGATACTGGGCGGTCATATTCGATTGGGTGGATTTTTTGTGAGGAAAGAGGGTTGAAACGATGAGAGACAAGGAATTGATTAGAATGCTGTTGAGGAAAGCTGTAGGATGCAGCTGAGAGAGTACAATACCCAGGTGGTGGAAGAGGGCTGCCTTGTTTATCCTAGGAAATTTTCATTACATTCACTATAACCTCTCCCCCTCCTAGAATAAAGAACTACTTCTCATTACCAACGGACTATCAAGACCTACCTCAGTATGCACTATGATGCCTGACCTTTGTTGCATATGACATAAACTTTGATATTAGGGCTAATATGACAATATACTCCAAGCAGTGAAATCATGCCTCATCAGTCTTCCTTCCTCATTGTCAGTGACTGGTTCTCCTCTTTCCTTCTTGATTGCTAACTATCTATCATTGCCTCGACCGTCTTCTTAACTTCATGACAGAAAACCCCTTGGAGCTCAAACAGATTACTATCCCTGCTGCAATTCCCCAGGAGAATAAACCTACACAGTTTACGAGCACTTTGCTTGCGGAGACGAGACGGATGTCCAAGCTTGGCCAAGTCACCATGCCGGCCAACTTATCACGAGCACCTGTAATGAAAAATGGGGGTGAATATCCCCCAAACTACATACCAAACAAGCGAAGACCGCTTATGTTCCGGAAACCGTTGGGTTATCCGATATTGGGATCTACGGATAGCCGGGGAAGTTAAGTTAAGACACCACGAATAAAGAATGCTTTGTTGGATGGGCCGACAGTTCAAGCTTAGCTTCAGCTCGATAAAGTGGCCACAGGGGACTTTGTTTTTGGGATGATAAAAGGGACGGAATGGAATTGCGGATGCATCGAATGAACATTGGCTTTGAGAGGTTGAGTTACACCACCCAAGACATCAAATACCAAGGACAGTCAGCAGTGCTTGCTTCTCCGGCAGTCAGAGAAGTAATCGACTGCACAGCACAACGGCTGGGGGTCCAACAAGAGCCGAGAAACCTCATATATGAATATTTCTGGTACCTGGGCAGCCTCGCAGCACAGGAGCATTTTGCATACAATGATGTCCGATGGGTCAAGAGAATGTACTTTCGATCTATGACGCTAGTGGTGGTGGGTATGTATTTAGTTCTGGTGATACTCGGCAGAGATACGCGCGTGGAATGAGGGATGCCAGGCTTTGATTTGGGTTTTTATATATTATCTGGATTTGGATATACTTATTGCATGCATTGGGTATATAAGATTAGCTAGTATATAATGCTAAACACCGCGATTTGAAAATACCAATAAATGGACAGACACAAACAATTCACAAATACAATAAACAACCAACAACTAAATCAACATAGCCGCCGCCGCAGCAGCAGCAGCAGCCGCCACGCCCCCAATCCCACCTCCAGCAGTCCCACCACCACCAATACCAGCAATATCCGGCATCTGCGTCGCCTCGGGGGCATTCAACTTCTCCACGCCCGAGGTAACAGTCAACGGCCGATAATAAATCTCGTCTTCGCGCAGTCGTGTCTGCAGACTCGTCGATATCGCACTGATACTCGCACTTCGACTCCCTGACCCCGTGCCACTTCCATCCAAACCCACCCTCATCGAAACCGAACACCCCGCCCCCCTCGTCGAAGAAGTGATATTACAACCCTGCACGAGCGTGACGAGACCATCCATCCCGCCAGTCGAGGTGGGATATACAGCGCTCATGGTAAACGTGGAGGGACCCTCTGTGATGGTGATCGGGGAGGTGGGATTGATTGCGCAGTGGGTGCCAGGTCTGCATTGCAGGGCTATAGTTGTGGCGAGGGCGTTGGCGGAGACGATGCTGGCTTGGAGGGCGGAGAGGGGGAGGAGGGTTGATTGGGGGTAGGGATGGGCGCCGTTGAAGGCTTGGATGACGGTTGAGTGGGCGGTTGTTGTTGTTGTTATGGGTAGGGCTGTGAGGGTGAGGATGTAGTATAGAATTGATATCATTTTGTTGTACTCCGTAGTTATCATGGGAAACTGAAAGTAATGAAATGAAATGATATTGAGAAACAATCTATTTATACCCTACCTGTAAGCTACATATGCAGCAGCCTGGTGGCAGGCCAGCACAAATCACATTGGATAGGGCTGCAGTTGGGGGAGCATACTTATACGAGTCGCCTGCAGTAAGACAAACAGAAACAGAAACATTCGTGTTCTGAGGTGGCGGTCACGTGGCCGTGCGGTGGCTTTAATCCGGAAATCCGACCGGAAGCCGGAAGATCGGCAGCAGCACCATTCGGGCAAGACTCTCCGCGCTGCCTGAGGCAGAGATAGATAGAGTCAGAGCCAGTGATTCTGGAGAGTTGGAATGCTTGAGTCATGCTCAATCCACTTGAAGCATGCTTTGTCTGTGTTGCAATCTCTGGTCAGAGAATAAGACAGTTTGACTGTCTTGTGAGTGAGTGTGTCAGTGGTGTAATTAAGTTTGCGTATTGAATGTGGCTGATGCCCTCGCATTCAGGTGTCGACCAGCCACATCAATTCTCATTTCATTGTGCTGAATAGATTCAGCTGTCAATCGAAAGACAATGAACATCATAAAACAAGACAACAAGACAAAGAAAACAACATAGATGCACTCTGTAGAATCCTTTGTCTGTATGGCATCTTTTTTTAGCCTGATTGAAACGGGTGGAGATGCGTGTTGGAATCAACACTGCCTGATGGTCAGCCTCAGCATTTCTCACTAGTATTTCTGCCAACCTTCCACTTTTCTTCTTTCTTTCTTTCTTTTTTCCACCTGCTTCCTTACCTCCCCACCTCTGTACATCTTCCTGTGCTCTGTACGTATCTTTATCCTTGCTTGAAGATGAAAATCTCCCTCCTTCTCGCCCTGCAGACGCTCTGCCTGCTGGCGTCCGGTCAGCCGCCTCGGACTGCGCCCGCCCAGGTCCCCGCAACCACCACCATCAGCACCGTCGCAACACCAGCATTGCATCCATCATGGGTGATCAAGAAGCGAGCCGACGATACAGACACGGGGGATTCAGCGGCGACGGACGATAGCGCAGACAACACAGAGACTGCAGAAGACACGGCAGCGGAAGAAACAACAGCCGAAGAGACGACGGCAGAGCAAACAACGGCAGAGACCACGGCAGAAGAAACTACCGCGTCGGAAACGACTGCAGAGACCACCTCAGAGACAAGTTCCAGTACTACGTCCGAGACGAGCTCAGAAACCACTTCCACCACCAGCAGCTCTAGCTCGTCCTCCACCTCGAGCAGCAGCACCAGCAGTACCTCGAGTGCCAGCGCCACCAGCACCATCACCCCCGAACAAGCCCATCGCAACCACGTCGGCAACATCGCAGCCATCGCAACCTTCAGCTCCCTGGGCTTCATCATCCTGGTGGTCTTTCTCGCTCTGGTCATCCGCAAGAGAGTGCTGGCGAAGAAGAAGGAAGACCAAAAGGCGCTCTTGCAGGCGGGGACGTCGGCATATTCAATGGTCCCGGTGGCAGAGAATCCGTCGGCGAATGCAAGTGAGGTGCGGTTGTCGATGATGTTTGCGAATGAGCCGCGGGTGCCGGGGCAGGAGCAGGGGCAGGAGCTGGGACAGGAGCAGAGGGTTCACGCGTCGCCGCCGTTCTTGTCGCCGCAGCAGAGGCAGCAGTTTCGGAGTTCACGGTTGTCGCAGCAGTATCCTCAACAGATATAATCGGGCATGAATGGATTGTTATGAAGTTGGATTTGGATATGAATGTGATTAAACAAGATGTGGAATTCGATATATGCAGCCGAGTGGATAGGATAGGATAATGACATCAGGTTCTCTCCCGGCTAAGCAGGATGACGTACCAGTGCTCAAGCAGGAAAAATCTGGACTGCGCGCCGATCCCAACTCCGCACGGGACAGAATACAGCATCAATACAGAGTACGAAGCGCTCTGTATTGTACTCCTGTAGAGTAGACAATCGATATATAGTACTGTATATGTCGGTATATAGAGTGTGATACTCTATACTCTACATATCAGTTATAGCGATGTCTATATCTGTCCGATTAAGGTAATCAGCCCTAACCGGCGGGCCCGTCCTGCCGGATGCGGAAGGTGACACGAGAGCCCGCGCTAACCTAATTGGGCCGCTGCATCCACCTCGATTCCCAAAATAGCAGTACTTTATACTTCTATCTGTACGGAGTATACCACCGCTATACAGCACAGTAGTATGCACTACTGCACCATGCAATATATGTATACCTGCAATACAGCATGCAATACTAGTATGTACTCCGTACTCCGTACAGATACACTCCTGATATAGATGGATGATATCATCTCTCCCGTTATGCCAAGCCGCCGATCAGGGACGAGTCAGGTGATACTCACCGTCTATACAGATTTTGTATTCCACAGACACCGAGGAGAGAGAGTGTCCATAGAATAGAGATCAGAGTCGCAGGAATACTGACAGGCACTGAGGAGAGATTCCGGTGGCTAGATTGCCTCCACTGTGTCATAAGTGCCACCGCGTCATTCTGTAGTAGAGCAGTAGAGCAGTATCCAGTCTAGTCAGTATACTCCGTAGTCTCCGGAATAGAGCAGAGTTATACTCATAATTAGGGTTCTGTAGACCATTCCAGTCCCATACTACTACTCCGTACTACTCTCTACTCTATACCCAAACCCAAACCCAGTCCTAGGGATATAAACCGGCAACCCTCCCGACTGCCTCCTCTGCCGCGACTTCCGTGCCACTGCTGAACCGAACCGGGGCAAATGAAAATCGTGCATTGTTGATCCCTAATCGGGTCGCTTATATAAATCCGGTCCCCTCTCTTTTCCTCCTCTTTTCTCTCGTTCTTCTACTGCTACTGCTGCTGCTGCTGCTACTACTATACTACTACTCTACTCTACCCTAATATCCTACCTACCTCCCTATCTCCCCGGGTTTACTCTACTACTGCATAACCCTCCCCCATGGCTCAGCCCGTCCTCGCGTCCCGCGACACTGCCCGGAGCTCCGATAGCAGTTCGCTCGATGGCTCCGCGACCGAAAAGCACAAACTCGCCCTCAACGGCGTCCCGTCCACCACCACCACCAAGACCAAGAAACCCCGGCGATCACGTAACAAGCAGGCGGCCTCCGAGCTGAACGAAACCGCCGCTGCCCCCAAGCGCTGGAAGAGCTTCTGGTCCGCCTTCCGCTACCTGTCCAACCTCTCCCAGAAACAGGTCGATGACTTTATGGCCTCCTATGTCATCTACAACCTGGACTGGTCCAACGAGCAGGCCATGGTCGAGGTCCTGGGTCCCAATTACCAGGAGAAAGTTGGCGACTGTCT